>JAQFZW010004224.1:0-10756 GCA_034687055.1 Heteromurus nitidus | reverse complement strand
CTTTTTGAAGATTATTTGTAATTCTGCGATATATGGGCCAAGGATGTGTAAATAATTTTTGATGGCATGAACGTTTATGCTTCTTACATTTTTAATGTTTACCAAAGCGCTGCACTTTTTTCCAGCACGTAAACAAGCCAAAGCCCGAGTTTGAAGTGAGGACTGAGCAGGAGACTGCACAGGTTCTCTGCAGTTGAGAGATGAGTGCAACTAGGAAATCGGGAAAGACATCATGTCCCTTCGCAGGGATCCCTTCTTTCTGCCCAAGTACCACACACCAGTTTTTTCTTCTTCTCTGGTCCTTATTAATCCCAACGAGTATTAAACATATGTACAGATCTATGCCGGCTACAACAACCCAACATATGCATTTGAGTAGAAAGATTATGTTGACAACTCACTCTGTCTGCCGTTGAAAATGGTTACGGTGGTGTGGTGGTTGCTGGTGGTGGTGGTGGCAGAGAGAGATCTACATGGAAAGCCCTTCAACAATCCAAACACACAAGGGAAATGCATTTGTTTTTCCAAAAAAAAGTGGTGCTCCCTTTTCTTCCCACTCTGCTACCCTTTTTCCTCCACATGTGGAGTGGAGTGCGTTCTATAATACTTATTGAGCCTTATTAAGGGTCATTAGGGATCCCATCATTATTATTTTGAAGAAGAAAAAAACTCACTCACTCCATCACCACCACTGAGAGTATATTATATACTCAGATTTTTGTGAATGCTCACTTCTCTCCCATTGAACAATGTGGTTCATGCTGTTACCGTTCCATATATTACGTATATTATTATTTTGTGTGTCTCCCCACTCAAGATGCCCTTTGAGAAGGTGGCCTTTCAGCTCCTGAATCGTGTCAGAGGACCAAGTGTATTATTACCCATAATGGCACTTTATTTTTGTTTGAAGAAAGAAAGTAAAAAGGCGTCTTTTCCTTCTTCTGTCACTTTTTGTCCTCTTCCCTTCAGTCCAGAGCAAACATCGACAAAGACGTTAAATAAGCAACTTGCAGCACAGAGACCGTAATGTCCTCGTCGTTGTCAATCTACAACCTACAAATATACTCGAATGAGCTTTAGCTCTTCTCAACACAACGACTTCTCTCTTTATTTTCGGGGAGAGATGCGGTTTTCGATCTGCAGCGAGAGCGAGAGAGAGAGAAACGAGCTTCGGTGTACCAAAGCCCGAGTTGGGATGAAAGAAGAGTGAAACTGAAGGCTGATTGAAAGCCACTAGTGACTATAGGAGACCCTTCGTCTTCCACGCTAGATACACTTCAACAAGAATTTTTGCCCAACTCGTTTCTCATCATCGTCAAAGCATGAACAAAAACCTCAACGCAAAGAGAGACCTGCACATTATTATTCTTCTTTCAGCGGAAAGAATTGTGCCGTGAAAAGAAGCTTCTTTGGATCCTAGAAACATGCCCGCATATCAGCTCATGGAAAGAGAGTATATAGAAAATCATGCATAACATGTTAACTCACTCTTCTTCAATCCCATTGAATAATACAGCTCTTGTTTTTACTCGCCAACCTAGTATTCATGGGAAAATGCACATATCTTTATTTAGCTCAAAAAATGCATTATTATTACATGCTCGAAAAAAGTCTGCAGCAAAAGCAAAGGAGGTTGAGAGAGAGAAGAGTGTATTTGTCCTAACTGCAAAAGCTTCAAAAAGTGAGAAAAAAGGGGAGACACATAATGAGTAAATATTCCACATGTGGTCTTCCACCACGATTCATCAGATGCCTTGTGAAGATGAGACAAAAAGTGAGAAAAAATATTATAATTTGTATACACAAAAGTGTACGAGAGGATATATAGGCAATTGTACATTATGCTAAAAACTATACTTGCGACGATGACTGTTGATGATGGAATTGTGGATATGCACACATTATGTAAGTACTTCTATTGTGCATATGAGTTTGTACGTTCTGTGGAGAACAAGAAATATAAAAAATATGATTTATTTTCATGAGTTGTTTATATTACGTTTGTATAAATGCGTATAGCCCCAGCCCTCTTGTCCACCTTTCATCATTTTCATTTTTATCGTTCAAACTTTTTTCTACTGTGACCCTTCCTGCGCAGAACCAGGCCACATGTTGTGATCTCGAGAAATGACAATAATTTTTTACGCCATGTATTGTGTCAGCATCCTTGTCAGCCGGTGGTCCAAAAGGAAAAAGTGCAAAACTTGGCATTTTATTATTATTTTCCTAATCTTGAGCGACATATTATGTACCTACTTTATTGTTTATGCAAAGATGAGGTAACAAAGAGAACATGTTTGACAAAAGGCGAGGCCAAAACAACCATCTGCCCGCAGTCAGTTTTCGATACTAAATGCATGTAATATGTATGCTGTACTAAATTGACAAGAGAACAACATCATGATGATACTTGTGTTGTGTGGCTTGTAGAGTCTCTCAGAAATCATAACATTATACATCGTCTAATTACATAAAACGTTTTCTTGGCACACTTCACAAAAAATGAAGGGATTAACATGACAAAAACAGGTGCGCATTTTTCTCAGATGTACAATTGAGGATTCATCATATCTTTCGAAGTTTACACTTAAAAATTACCAGAAGAAATTGATGAAGCAGCTGCAAAAAAAATTAGGTTAGTTTCTGGAACAAATTCGAACAACTTTTGGGGAAATGCAGAATTATTCACTATTTTCTGGATAAAATGTGCAATTTTCCTAATTAACCAATTCTAGTATCTCTGATTTTTCAGATTTAGCCTACTTCCACTTCAGGAATCTGTGTTCCGTTAGTACGCATGTAAATTTGAAAATTACTTTTGTCGGCATGTCAGTGCCTCATTTCGAAATATGGTTATTTTTACAATCTTTCATATTGGCATTTAAAAACACTGAAATTGACTTCTGAGTTGAAATGACAAAGCCTTGTATAGCTCTAAAACATAGAACATACCTCATTTGATTGGTTGTGCCCCATGTCAACATCCTCCCCTTCGTTCTCAATTGCATTAATCACAGCCACAACAAGCTCAATAAACCCTTCAGGTTCATCCACATCACCCACGTATTCCTTCATTTTTTCTCCTCTCTTTTACTCCCCCAAACTTGCTCTTCTTCGAAAACACTTCAAAGGAAATCAAGTAGCGAGCAAAACTGTAAAAGAAAACTTGTAGTTCTTTCGGTGAAACGTGTATACTTTTCAAAATAGTTAAAGATGCATGATGTTGACACACTGAGAAACATACTAAAACCCGTCGAGTGTACGCTTATTTTTCTAATAATATTCCAGGAATATGTAAAGTGTTAGAAAGTATAGGTATATCAGAACAAATCAATAAATGTTTTAGGGTCGGAGGTTTCCAAAGATGAGAAAGTAGAAATCAATCTACAAAGTGTCAAGACTGGCTCCGGAGCTTCTCTCATGAGAAGACGACGAAGAAGGGAAAAAATTGGTTAGGAATTTAAGCAAGTGTAAGTAAGTCAAGTGAAATGAACCAAATCGTCTCCTACTCGTTCGTCTTCTTTCTGACAGACTGAACCTGTCCTCTGTACTCTTTTCCATCATATCTCAAGTGCCTTTTTTAAACTGAGGTTTGCCGACTCGTGTAAAAATCAAATGTAGACCAAGCTTCATATATAGTCTGCATACATGTGTACATGAGTGAGTACGTCACACAAAAAAATCGTGTTTACGGTCGTCCAGAATATCTTAAATATAAACTTATCATCACCACTTGTCAAGTATGGTGGAATGAGCTACTGCAATCTGCAATGACAATTTTTCACAGTCAAAAGTAGCATCAGGCAGATATCTAAATGCGAAGGCAAGTGGCAAGAAGGGAAATTTGCGATCCTTCCACATGTTAAAAAGTTTCAAGACAGGCATAATTGTTGTTACTTTTATCACAAGTCCAGCAATGGTATTTAGCATTGGCATAAGCAAAGCATATATCAAATCCGCCACCGTTTCAAACGCTCTTCGAACGTTCTTATTCATAGCATAAATCGAGGACTCAAGGCTAATCATAATCACACATCAATTTGATTGGAATAAAAACTTTACCCATCTCACAACCACACTCCTCCCAAATAATACACACATTTTTTATTTATTTATCTCGGAATCGATGCAATAATACGTATCGAAGCAGGGTCACTCCGCTGAAAGGCTGCCACAACCCCGAAAAGGAAATGTCAGCCAAGCATTGTTTCCTCCTGCTTGCCGTGTTTGTTTGCATTCTGTGGAAGAAGCGAGAGTCCATTAAGCTCGAACAAATGTAATTACATAACAGCTTTTCCAACATCGGAGTCAGCAGGGACTTGGAACAAGATGGAATGGGGAAAAGGGCAAACATTTTTATTCCCGAACGTTTTTAGCCTCGCCACTTGAAGTGTAATGTGTTTTTCCAGAAAGAAAAAAAAACATTTTATTTCTCTCTCTTTTTTCTCGGTGAAAGTGATTCTGATTCCAGAAGTGGTTGACGAACCATTTACAAATATTTTTCCCTAGAATATCTTTTCTCATATCCCAGTCACATCCCACATTTTCCCCCATTGAAACCACTTACCGGCTCCAACAATTTCGTACGCCATTAAAGCGAGAAAGCGTGCGTCTCGTGTCGGGATGAAAACGCTAGAGCCACGCTACAAGATGTTCCATTTCACAGCGAAAATGTATGTACGTTGCTCGCTCTCGCTCAGCAGGGCATCTCAATAGCACTTCCTCACTCGAATTCTTTTTGAGCGCATATTTATAAGTACATCCAGTTCTATTCGTATTCTCGGCATTCTCCTTCTTGTTTTATGGAACTGCAAACACACATTTCCGTCTCCTTTTTATCCAACAGAACAGACGAGTTGCGTGTGTAACCTGCCAGCACAAAGTGAGCAATGTCTCATTGAAACAGAGAGAGAGAGAGAAGTAATGTGGTTGTGCACGGCTTTCAACGTGCCACCATCACTTTTGTGTTTTCCTTGTATAATTTCCAGTGAAAAATAGAAATGTAAAAAAAGAAGATGCTTAAGAGAAAAAAAATTGTTCCTTGACTGATAATAATTTTCCTGGTGAGATGTTGCGCACATAGGATTTTGTCTTCTCTAAGCTGTCATCTTGTGTTATGCTCTGTTGTGCAGTGGTGACATATGTCACGTTCTCTACGCTAATTACACCCATAATGAATTCCTCTTGTCGCACTCATCTCACAGTTCCTAATGCGTTTTCACATCTATACTCGTGAAAGTTCTATGCACCATATCACATGGGTTGCGTAAGATGCGGTGAACTGATTCATCCTTTCTAAATTGATTGAATTCTAGGTTCGCAATGTTCGCATATTCTAAAAACAAGGTAATAAAAATGCAGTAATTGTGTAACTCGTCCTGGAATGAATGTTACTACTACATTGTCAATTACGACTTGTCTACAACTTCTATAAGATGCCGGTTGTGTGTGCTCACTTTGGCTCAGAGCTCATGTAAAATCAATCCTCAAGATTGCACATCCTGATATATTGATCCTTGATGGTAATCGCGTTAATGATGGTGACCAGACTAGCCATTCTTGTTTAATATATCCACCATAACCATCTTGATAACTGCTCTCAACTCGATTTTCACAAGTTGCATTCTGTGCATCACTCCTAATCTGGAGAGAGGGAGAGAGAGAGGAATGAACATATGAGCATTTTTACGAGCGCAGTGATGATTTGCCATAATGATTTGAGGAGAGTGATAAATGTATCTTGCATCTGAGAGTGAGTGAGAAAAAGGGACAAGTGTGCTTCTATTTTTCTAAGCTTCAAGTTGTAACAATAAAATAAATGTGGATGACTTGATTTTATTACGATTTCATGTTAAAGGCCTCGTTGATTGTGTAAAATGGTAACATTCCCTTCCGAAGATGTTTTGATCAAATCAAAAGTAAAGGGATAAAAAAGTATGTATGTGTGCTTGTGTATAAATTTCGCCCGAAAAAGGGAACTTTTTTATCGAGCCATCCCGAAACTTTTTTCTCCTTCACTTCAAAACATAAAAACAACTTTTACAAAATTTGTAAAACAAATTGAGTGACTTTTTTTCTCTGAAAAATAAAGGAATATCAACCTTGTTTCAAATTGTTTATACCTTCACTCTGACTGATGAATGGGTAAACAAGCTGAAGTTCAAGTAGGAACAGTTGTATTTAACAAACACGCATTCCCCAGTTGACTTTTTTTCTCTTTTGTCATTTAGACAAGCACAAGTAGTTATATTAATATAATCAAGTGGAGATATCAAGACTCGATAGAGGACTGAGTTGGAATAAATAAAAAAATTCTACAAGATCAAGCTAATTTAGAAAATAGAGAAATTGAATTAAGGAAGAAGGAAAACAAATGGCAACAGAATGTCTCTCTCCGTCTCTCTTAAAAAAAGTTGGATGGATTGTTGTATTTAAGTTTTAGAAAAGGGGAAGGATTGAAAAGGGTGATCCCTAAACTATGCATTTCTTTTCGAGCCTTGATTTTTTATTCTCGTTCAGACGAGACAAGAGAGAAAAAAAGCTGATTTTGGTGAAGTGATGAGATGAAAGTTCTCCTCTCCGAGACGTGTCCTACCAAAAAGCTTAAATCTCTAAAAAGCTGTAGGTGCGGGTTAAAAGATTGAAACAAAGATTTTAACATTTTTTTCCTCAAAAAAAGATAACGAAATTCATTGCATCACCAAACATCATCATGATTATCAACTTGTTCGTAGTTCGTGTGTACACTGATTGCGCTTGTGAGAGAGTAAATTTTTTATATATTTTTTGTAGCTTTGCTATACACACTCCACTCCACATCCACATTATAATAAACGTGTGTAAAGTTATGTATGGATTAAGCTGATGCACATATTTGGAGTGTCGTCGTCCTCGTTGTCTTCATATTATATATTGTGGACGTGTGTGAAAGGAATGAAGTTGAGGACAAATTGCGCGAGGTTCACGTGACTGGTGCTATAAATATTGGGCTATCAGATTGTGTGTGGAATAAGTACTCACTCACAACGAGCACACCACCACCACCACCTCCTCCTCCTTAAAAACTTTGTGTTTTTTTCTCTCAAGAAGAAGTGAAAGAACAAGGTGACAATTCTCATGACAGTCTGATTTTTCTTCGTCTTCTTTCGTGCTGCCCCATCTGCTCCTTGGCATTGTTGTATTTATGTGTGTCATTTGGAATGCAAGCGGAGGATGACGACGATGATGATGATCATCATCAGGCATCAGCCCATCATCAGTCTTTTTTCGTTGAAGAAAAGAAAATGTGGTCTTCTGTGGTGACCCCCTGAGGTGGGAGCATGCAATCTTGGTCGAATATCTTCAGGATCTTCACTCAAGAAGACTCGCGTCCACAACTAATGTAGCGTGCAGCTTTGATTATGTGTCCGCTACAGTAGTTTTCTCGTTGTGAACTGTTGTTTTTTCCTCTCCTCCAAAGGAATTTTTCTGATTGTGAGTAAAATATAATGCTACTATATTGTTACGACTTGTGCTCAATCTGTATAAATTAATCAACATGATCACTGCGTTGCCTGCGATTCTTACACAAGTTTTTACAAAAATGTCTGAAGATTATGGTGCGATCCGAGATGTCGAGAATGGGCAATTGACTACCTGAGGAGTAATGATATTTGCAAGTTAATTACAACCCGTCGGTGGCAAAACTGGAATTAGTAATGCAAAGATTATGCGAGCAAAGCGAGTGACTGGATGGTGGATCTTTTTGCAAAAAAAAACTGGGCAGAAGCGACAAATGTCACATGATGGGAGAGTGGACTAATTGAATGCGTTTCGTTTCCTTAACGAGTTCGGAGAACTTACTACAATGTTTTTGAAAGCGTATGCTTTATCTTCTTGCCAAATATCCGAAGAATCTGACGATGGACTTTCAGAATCATAAGAAGCATTTCTCTCTGTAACATCTAAATTTTTGTAGGAATTTTTGTAGGAATTTTGATCTTGATAATGCCTGCTAAATCCAAAGTCCAGGTTATGATCTACTTATTGGCTTATATCCTAACGTTTATGAATATACACCCTTCTGAAGGTAAGACAACTTAACAATAGCTGCATTAAAACTATGTTAAAAATAAAAAGATTTGCACAAATAGATGCCATTTATATGTATGTAATCTTGTAGGCTTGCACTGTTACGAATGTCAAGGACATAACAACTCGTGTGAATTCTCCAAGAACGGGTTATCCGTTGAATGCGAACCCCATCAAACAGTGTGCTTATCCGCGAAGGAAATGTCACCCAGTGGTAGTGAGATCTCGATAATAAAATCATGCACCATTTATGATCCAGGGGTGGACTATATCGGATGCAAGAATACCACAGAAGATTTGGAAGTTTGCTTTTGCAATGCTGACAACTGCAATTTCTCCACCTTCCTTGAATTCCTCTACTCAAAAGCAAGTGTGTCGTATATTCCGTACTCAAGCACAAAAATTACCGGTTTGGTAGTCCTTGTTTCATTTACCCTGACAAAATTTTTGACTGCAGAATAAATTCAAATTTGTTGTCCCACTCGAACACTTACTTATTCCATGCCTGCGCATGCGCACATATAAGTCCTTTCAACTCACAGTCGAGCTAAAAATGGAAAAAATTATGCACACAACTTGTGCCATGTACTTGTCAACATGTCAGTCTTCTGGGAGGCCTAGTCCGTCATTCAATCTTCAATTTTTCAAAACGGGAAACGGAGATCTCGTCGCGGAGGCATGAGTCCCTAAAATGTTGTGTTATTCCGTCTAAGCATTTCCCCAAAAATATCCATCCAATACCTTCACATATGAGGATATGCATAAACGATATGTATTTTTTCTCTGTTCTTCAAAGTCCCTCTTTCTGAATGATGGAGCACACTAGATGAAATCTCATTGACAAAACAAATAGACCCATCGTGTTTATTGCCAAGCATCACCCTTAAAACCTCACAATCAGTTTTTTCCTCTCGTCCCTCTCTCCTTTGAATTTTTCAAGTGGTGTTTCGAATCGCTAGTATAAATGTTCCAGGGCCAGGGTCCTTTTTTATATCAGAGTTATACACTCCTTTCTATATAGATTGAGTTGAGATAGCCTTTTTGTTCCTGGAACATGGATTTGTCTTGATAGGAGAGCTCTTTTGTAACAAATTAGGTTGGATCATTGAGCATAGATTGTCGCTCCTCTTTTTCCTCCTCCTTGTCCTGGCGAGTAGCGTAGGCAGGGTGTAAATAAATGAGGAGGAGATCCTCAGAGGCGATAATAATGACGATATGATAGCATCTTTTGTGTACAATTGTGCACTTCAAGTGCATCACACTCTCAACCAATCTGAATATAGCCAAAGTATATGTAAGTTTTACTCATGATATATTTTCCCTTTTGGTTTATTGTAGTGCACAGTCAGAGTGTCCCAAGTGGACAATAATTAATGTTGTCGTGTGGTGAAGAGCAGGGGATGTGTCACCAACACCCGAGCCACGCTGAAAAATATGGATGTGAAAATGTACGGAGATCTATCACCGTGAATAATATCATGGTTCACAATGCCCCAGCAATCTTTACACAGTTTTTCTTCTTCCTTTTAATAAAAGGCTTTAGTTTAGA
Source organism: Heteromurus nitidus (assembly GCA_034687055.1). NCBI lineage: Eukaryota > Metazoa > Arthropoda > Collembola > Entomobryomorpha > Entomobryidae > Heteromurus > Heteromurus nitidus. The sequence goes on along the minus strand of JAQFZW010004224.1, from coordinate 1,137 downwards.
TGATGCGCTTGCTTCTCTACTACAATCTACAATTTTTGTAAAATTTAAATGAGTGAGTGACTCTCACTGCGTATTCTGATGGCACGGCACAAGGAAAATTTACGACCACCAAAAAAAACTCGCATCATACATTCAAACCGTCATCAATGGAGGAAAGCGTCCAAGAGGGAGAGAAACTGTGAAAGGAGGATGAGTTAAAAACTTTTTTTTGGGAAGCTTCTGCCTGCAATTCAAGTGATTATTAATGATGACGAGGGCTCGCTCCAAGCTCCCACCACATTCATTCAGATCACGTTACCATTTAAAAAAAATTATATACGTTGTGCAGAACATCGTTCACGCTAGGCTATACTGATAATCGTGTGCTTAAAGGAAAGGATGTTATGAAACTTGTGTGCAGGAAATGTAATTTTCATTTTAAAAGTTTCAATGAAAAATCGTGGCAGGAAAATGTGTGAAAGTTAGAGTACATGTGAGCGTAGTGTATTTTATTAATTTGGACGACGTCCGTGGAAAATATGTAACGAACATGTAAGTTGTCATTAAAATAGGTAAGGAGCTGGATTTGGAGAACTGATGTTTTATGTGGGAACGGTAGCTCTTCTGACGGCTTGCGATTGTCCTAACTAAAAAATGATTGGAATTGATGGCTAAACTACATCTTCAACAGGATTTTGATGAGGGAAAGGGTTAGTAATGGGAAATATATGTGCATCCCATTATCGGTCAATTGATGTTTGACCATTATTATCGAGAGAATATGTGAGAACTGGGAGATGTATTCCTTTGATCATTATAGTCAATAAGTGACCGCATATACATACATACTGCTATTAACCCTTTACTTAAATTCAACCCTTTTTCGCATTTTCACACACGCATCCTTTCTGTCCGGTTCCAGAATAAAGCTTCAACCCTTTCGTTTCAAATGCAAAGATGTTTCTTTTATGTTCGAAAAATGTAACAGCTCTCAGGGTTTCATAAAAAGTCGGAGTCAACTGTTCACTTACATAATGCCGGACGACGTACATATTTATGATTTTTTAAAGTTTCAAGAATCTTGGACACGAAGGGCAAGCAATGCCATTCAAAGGCATTAACCACAAGTCAGTTGAATAATTCATTTTTCGTCTTCGT
>JAQFZW010004223.1:0-10760 GCA_034687055.1 Heteromurus nitidus | reverse complement strand
ATGCTAAATCCAATGTTCAAATGAACTTACATGCTAAATCCAATGTTCAAATGAACTTACATGCTAAATCCAATGTTAAACTGAGCTTGCCTGCTAAATCCCATTTAAAAATGAACTCCCATGCTAAATCCCATATGAAAATGAACTCCCATGCTAAATCCCATATAAAAATGAACACGGCTTAATTAAATACAAAAAAGATCGCCCTATCTTATCCATGTTAATTATCCCCTCATACTAAATCCAATGTTAAAATGGAGTCCCATGCTCAATCCAATGTTAAAATGAACTCCCATGCTAAATCCAATGTTAAAACGAACTTACATGCTAAATCCCACGTTAAGGTGATATTGCCTGGTGAATCCAATGTTAAATAAAATGAATTTGAAAGCTAAATCCCATTTTTACGCCCCACGTAAAATCCGCTGGCGGTATTCAAAAATGCGTACGATAACCATTTGTACCACCGCTAAGTCTAAAGTTGATTTCCCTCACTAAATATGACGTCAAATTCAGCGTCAGGCCGAGCCGCTTGCGGTATTCAAAAATGCGTACGATTGACATTTCTACCAATGCTAAGTCTCATGTAAAATTCGCTGACTAAACACGACGTTAAATCCACCCGTTACTTCCTATTGGCTCTGAAGCCGTAAGACCGCTGGCGGCACTGGTTTAGTCATAATAGAAGCAATTCTAAACAATTCAATGTTATACAAACTTGGAGTGTGTTATTATGATATGTCGATGAATGATATATGTGGTTCTTCACAAAAACAAAAAAACCTTACGTGCATATATAAGCTTTCATGGGCAATGTGATTCATGCAGTAGCATGACCTGAGTCAAGTTAGATGATCCGCTTTGAATAATTTGTTTAATTCTTTAGAGCTAATCAAAACTCATAAAGATACTTTCGAATGACATAGGTGTGGTTGGCTGTCTGTACAACAATATGCGTGTTGGTGCCTTCCTTATTTGTGATGCACATAGTGAGTCTACGAATACGAGGGAAGGCTGATTTACATAAACCTGTCAATGCCGTCCGACTGATTGGTGACCTCTTTCAGTTTATCGTTGGCTCTTTGGTTCAAGAAAGTATGAACGATAAACATATGGATTTTACAGTAGAGATTAATACATTGCGAAGGGATGAAAGTCAAAAATAGTCTTATAAATAGTTCAAAACATGATTCGTCGTCGTAGGTTTGGTATCTCCTGTGAACAAAACGACTAGATTCCTCGTCGTCATTTGGTGGTTCCTCACTCTCGTAATGGCCAACATTTACTTGGGCTACATGGTGTCATTCCTGTCCGCCCCAAAATTGTACGACATTGTCGATAGTTTGGAAGCGCTTGTGCTTCAGCACAACCTACGGTGGACTTATCGGAAGGGCACGGCAGTGGATGACCTTTTTGCGGTACTCTTTACTCATTTCTTCCAGTTGAAATGCATTTTTTTTGCTCTTGCAATTAGCACTTTTTCTTTTACACATTTGCTTCATTCGTGCTTTATGTTATGATCTTCGATTGTCGTTTTCCAAGTCAAGTCCAAGTGGAATATATCATGCAGTTGGGATGGGAGTCAGGCAAGAAGACTTGGTAGCAAATGACTTGGCTGGAGTAGAAAAAGCTTTGACTGGACACTTTGCATTCTTAAAAGTGAGTCGCATAGAATAACCATGCAGAATGCTTTCATATAGTTAACCGTGAGCTTGTAGTAACGACTCTGACTAATTAACAGGAGAGATCTTACCTTGACGTTGCACTGGGTGCGGACTTTGAGAAACAGCATGAATGTCGGATGACAATTGCCAAGGAGACTTTCTTCACCGTGGGCACTGCACTCATTGTGCAGAAAGGGTGTGCTTTCTTGGACTTGCTCGACAGAGAGTAATTCTCCGCTATTTGTCTAAGATAATGAACCTACTACGGTAGCTTATTCACCGTTTGTTGACAAAGACGCGGTAATGGTTTTGTGTGTTTTGTGGATTTGCGTGTTGCATAGGATCTTGAACGTGGTTACGTCAGGATTGATGGAGAAATGGAAGGCAATTCATTGGCCACAAAATCTGTTTTGTGTGGATGCAGCATCATATATCATCAAAACGCAGCCCAAGACACGTAAACTCAATTTGGACGACTTTCAAGGAGCATACTTTCTTCTCTTATGCGGTTTATCCGCGTCCACCACAAGCTTCTTGTTAGAACGCTTGAAGTTCCATTATCAGAGTAGAATGTCAGGCGAGGCAGATACCATTGCTGGCGGCGACGACGACCGTATGAAAAATTACAAAATCATCGTTATCCCTGTGAAGGAAGAGGATTATCGAAAACTGAGTGTGTTTAAATTCCGGAGAGCAGGGATAAATAGCAGGGTGCCTAACTTTTGACACTTTATACAAAAATATGATCCTGAATTGGATTAGAAATGCTTTATTACGCCTTCTACTTGTATGACATCTTCTCTGTGTGCAAATGCAATTCATGCATACGATTGAATCTGTATGACAGACTTGAGAAAAAGTGTTTGCGAAAATTTTCATTGAGTCCGTGAAGCCAACTGGATATGGTCCAAGAATCTCTCAAACAACAAACAACAATAACAAAAAAACCAGATAGAACGCCATGCAACACAACTTGAGAAACTAGCCTTGGCAAACTAAGTATATGCGTGTTATGTACGACGATACAGAGATACACTACGATTCTAGGAACGGAATGAAATGCGCAGTGCAAATATTTATGATACAAAAGTTACTTCTTCAGAGAATGAGGGGATAAGTAATTTCTTTGTTGTTAGTGTTAGTTTGTCTTAATGATGCAAATGAAAGCTAATATTGAATAACAAGAGGATTCGCTTACAAGAAGTAGTTAGTGGTAAAAGTGTCCACTACCTATCGCACCAAAAAAACCTGACAACATCATTTTCATGAATAAACTACAGACGCGAAGTACTTTTTGGAACATGATAAACTCTTGCAAATTCACAAAAGTCTCAAGTGCTCAATTTATTCACTGAGCAGTGAGCACTCCTCATCTTATCTCCTTTCTGTGTTTGGAAATAAAAGCCAACTTTTCTTCTTCCCCACACGAGCATATTCCCTTAATTGGTTGCTGACAGAATTTGAAAATTATTTTAAAGTGGCGTAACAATTTTTACAACTTCCTTATGTCATACAATCGTACACCTTGGTAAATATTATGTATGTCTAAGCAGTCCCGTCCCAGTGTCATAGCTACGATTTGATAAGTTCATAAAATCAATCATATTAACGTCCATCTATGCTTCAGAGAAACATCATCAGCGTCACTCAATCTGAAACCTACACACTTGCCCCTGTGGAATACTAATGAGCACGCATATTGCATTGTTAGTTTCATCCTATTATGTCTAATACCACTTTATTTAATGAGAGGTTGGGAGTGCAGTAAAGGTTAGAGTAACGTGTGTGTTGTATGTATGTAGTATCGTATGAATGACTCATATCATGCAAAGAGCGGAATCATAATACAATTCTTGAATACAACAGCATTTCAGATCATATACAAACGGCAGTCATTGTCAGAGAGTTTATATTGTAACATTACACACGGATGACCTATTTGATGCAAGCAGAAAGGCAAAGTGCAGTTATGAATATTATTTTTTCATCCGCAGTCAAGTTCGTCACTACGAGAATAGTGCAGTGTCAGCAGTAATTTTAATCACAGCAGCCGAAAAGTTGACTCTCACTTCACTACACTGTACTACGGTCGCTGTAGTCTACGGATCCACATAATAAAAAAAAACAAAAAAAAACGCCCAACATTCGTTACATAACGATAGGCCTTTGCCTTTGAGATTATGTACATAAACTTGTGTTTTTTTCCATCCGTTGCTTTCGTTACTTAAAAACACGAAGGAATACAGCGTAAGCAAATAGGCTCGCAAAGTAGAAAAACACATTTTTCGAAACTTGGCTTCGGTAAATGTGTAAACGGCAGAAGATGTTCATCCATCATACAAACACAGGTTTATGTTGTTAGATGCTTTGTGCATCAGATTTGACTCGACCATATACTGATTTCTCATATTTCTCACAGCGATAAACAATGATAACTCATATATTTTTTGTATGCATTGAAGCAGCTTTGACGTAAGTAGGCTTCACCGTTTTTCATGCAAAAACTAACATAGTTTAAATGCCCAACGCTAGAGCTTAGAAGGATTGAGAGAGAGAGGAAAAATCATCTCCTGTTTTCATATGAACTCTGATATGATATGATGTGAATATGAGTTGCATTATTTACTCATCCTCACTTGTAAACCATGGCTATATACAATATCTCCTTTGGACAAAGTGCTTTGCTTGATTCAAGTAGCAACTCGATTGCAATGCGTTTTTCCTTCACGCGAAAAGACGCGAGGGAGATGAGTATGAGTCGTTCGTGTGGAGAATTTTTTTTGCTACACTTTTTTTACATCATCGCTCCCCTTTTTATGTTCCTCTCACTTGCGTTGTTGCACCAAAAAGAACCGTCAGTGAGAAGCTTCTCCCCGGGTAGGTGCTTGTTAATTGTCAAGTCAGCTGAGAGTTTTCTGCCACAGAGCTCTCCCATTTCACTTCCATTACATTGCACTTTTCTTCCCGTAATTACGATTTGTACGAAAGATATATACATGTATTATGTGGTTGTGGTGGTGTGGTTCGAGGTTCGAGTTCAACGGTGAAGTAATGTGTTTTTTTTGCTGAGTTATGAGTTTGTATAATATGCATTGAGTACGTACACATGTGTCGCTTCGTATGAGTGCTCAAAAACAGAGCTGTCATTTCATTGATAAAAATTTCTTGATTAGGCGACTACTCTCCTGCTTGTTGATTCTTATCGTCGCACACTCGTCCATCTCGGGAGCTGAATAAAAACAGCTTTGACATAGTGGAAGACGAGAGAGAGAGATGCTTTATGCGGAAAACGCAGCAGCAACGAAACTTATAAAAAGAATGTGAGTACAAAGTGAGCGTGTTGAAGTGAACGTGGTGAACCTGCTGTCTGGGTGGTAGACAGATATAATATATACGTGTGCTCACATATTTTATAATATTTCTTATGTCAAATTTCGGCATGCATGCCACGCGCAGGAAAAGACACTGTTCATCCATGTAGTTCTTGACCTAATACGGATTTTCGAAAGAGAGTGACAATAATAGAGGAAAAGGGGACTGATTGTGAAGCATATCGAAATCAAAAGTTTTAGAAGAAAAAACTGTTTTGTTTTTCTGCTCCGTTCTTGAGGGGAATGCACGTGGCATGATTTTTTAGTAGTGCGCAGTAGCGTCCTCACTCCTGTTTTTGAGAGAGTTGTGATTCTGTCATTGTGACTTTGTGACTGCGAGGAACTGTCATTGTGTGACACGCATCCCACGGGGTGTGCGTACATGGGCAACGAATAAGAACATTTTATTATTTTCTTGGACGAACTTTGCAGAAGAGATCTAGATTAGAGAGTAGCCAGAAAAGACGACCTTACAAGGAATCACCAATTCATCTATACAAGTGGATTAACACTCGTGCGGACAACGGTTGTCAAAGATCAACAACACACCACCACCATGTCTTCCTGGGAAAGCCCATACAAAGTGGTAAACTTTTATCTATACATATTCCTTCCTACGAACAACACATATTATATAATAATCATTGTGCCGAGATTCCAATTAATATGCAAAAATCTTGTCAACAACATCGGCGAGATAAGACAATTTCATTTTTAAGCGGCTAATAATGTCAATGTCATCATATGCCATACATTAAATATATCGAGATTTGATATTGACGAATATCGCTTGACGAATGATTAGAGGTTTCGATAGTGTAGGTTGTAAAAAAAAGGTGTGTAGGTAGCTGACCACTTGTGAGCGACCTGGCTTGGCTTTGAATAGATATCGAGAGATCCCATTATGACAAGGCAATAAGAATTGCAAGTGATTTCTGCTAATTGTATTGTCTCTTGAAATGTACATTGCATTGCATCATCGGCTGCAAGGCAGGCAGTGCTTAAAAATAGCACATATTATTCCGAATAAACCGTAGCAGCACATTGGATGAAAATTTACGCATGCATTATGGATGGATTGGAATTTGTTTGCCATGTTTGTAGCGCGACATTGGTTCACCGGAGACCATGTCATAACTTTGTAGATATGTAGGTAGTTGTATGCTTGTCATGTCGTTTGTCGTGTATGAGAGAAGCTTTGTTAGGCACAGTTGGGTGAAGTTGTGGCATTGACGCTTCGGTTCGAAGGTGTCGTAACGATGTCAACCCTGATTGTTGAAAGTCGTAGTAGGTGAGTAGCTGCACAGCACAATCAATTAATTTTCCGAGAAAAGATTTATTAACGAGCTGCAGCATAAAACTGACATGCACATTCATTGAATAAGTAACTTTCAATATCATTTACTTGCGACTCCTAACGGTAGCATAATATTAGGCTGATGGAGTACATGTATGTATAACAATTATTCAGTAATGGAGAGCTACTGTCAGAACGACTCGATCTGTCTGTGTGTCACATAATAATGTAATATATTATTTGAATTACGATTTCGCCAAGTGTCGTAGACTAACTATGATGGAAGAATTTAAGGTTGGGACGAACCCAAGAGAGCAAACTTGACGGTGAAACATGCTGTATAATATTGTACAATAATAAAGTTCAAAGTTTTGCGGCAAATAAACTTTTGAAATTTGAAGTTAATATAGTGATATGTTGGGATAGCTTCTGTAGAATTCCTTCAGTTTAAATTCTAGTTTTGCCAGAGCATGTTCGTTGAGATTTCGAGCTTCAGCAACTTCAAGCTTCGGCACATTCATTTATTCCAGTTTATTTCAAGCAAGCAGTTGTTTCGATCATGTTAATAAAATGCATTTCGACGACTGGACAAACTACCAGCATTATTTTCCCGGTTCTTGGAAATACTTATGTACCAGCAGGTCAACTGCATTTCTACTATTCGTTGATTGTAACTTTTGATTCTTCATGTCCTATGTTTTGGTTGGCTGCAGAAAATATTCCTATTTTAATTATATTCAGATCGTGCTTGATTGCAGTTGGATTTGTAATGATTTGTAATTGCAAGATTTGCGAACCCTAGGTCATCACGAGAGTGTTCATGCCTCTTTCGACGGGTCGAAATGCAGTCCATTGATGTTAAAATCTTCCCATTTGGAAATGCGGCTCACAATTTTGGACATTTCATGATATTGAAAATTGGTCGATTGGTCGATAGAAAACTTTTAATTGGAATGATAGCTTCTAGTTTTTTCATCCTCGACGACCTTTACTTTACCGCATGCGACAGTGAACCGACGAGGCGTCTTAATGAATTCACTTTAAAATTTCCTTGTGGCATTGTTACGGAAGTCAATTTTCTATATAACATTGGGTTTACATCATGAATGACATTGCAAGTAAGATTTATGTCCTTCCTCGTTCCTTCACTCCACACATAGGACATTCAGTTGGTAGCCACAGTACACTGATATACAATAAATTTATTACCCCATTTACCTTATGTGTAGAATGGTAGATCCGCTTCACAAATGGCGAAATTCTAACAAGCTGACTACGTCAGTGAGGAATATTGCAATTGTCCATATTTCATTGTAAATCATACGTGGTTTGGTAAGAAATGCGAAGAAAAATGTTGAAATTCGTAGCCTATTATTACGTAGGCTATATCAAACAGATTAAACGTAGTCATTTTCTATCATTATATTCTTTCCCTGTTTTTGCTTCTTCCCAAGCGCATATCATCATTATTGGCAGAAAACTCACAATCAGTTTTTGTTGTTTCAGTTTGCACACGACAGCTTAAAACCGGCTATCTCAAGGCTGAAGTGAAACATAATGATGAAACGTAAATTTTTTCTAGCGATGCCGGAGAACAAATGCAAAACCGCATTGTCATGTGTGAATAGTTGACTGGGAAAAACATGGCCTTCTTAAAGTCAAAATTCAGAGAATATATATTTCTGCACGCAGGATATTGAAAGCATTACATATTACATACGCATGTGTTTATTGCCTGTTTCCGTGAAGGTCCATGTGCCATGGGCAAAATGTATGACGACTACAGCGTTGTTTTGACAATTTAAACTTTCCACCTGTCTTCGTAGAAAATTCCGAATGATGTTGTTTGTGTATGATAATTTCGAGAAACAGTGCCTACCTGCTGTTTCAGGTATCCTCTAAATTCGGCTATGTACTAAAATTGATATGACATATTCCAGGACAAAGCAATGAGTTGTGTAACGCAATCAAGCTTCTTAGAAAATCAGTTTCGTGTGAGACATTCCGTTTTCAATTTAGCTTAACTGTCGGAATTTATAATTATGTCTTACATGTGACGGTCCTCATAAAACACGTATGCCTAACATGAATACATACATACATACTTATGGACAGGTAGTCAATATCCGTTCCGTGTGCCTGCTTTCCCTTGGATTTGCTTAAACCCAATATACGACTTAAACAGTAATTAAAAGTGCATAGGTATTTAAAGGTAAAAACCATCAGGAAATATGTCCATTAGCTAGCCATGTGACCACAGAAAGAATGAATTAATGTTTAATGTGCAGAATTGAATCCTTCCATTCAAATTCAATCAAATTGATTTACCGACGTGACACCTTTAAGTTCGTTACATTTTCCAGGTAAACAGTAAACATGTTGATTGATTTCACGCAAAAATGATTACTTAAAAGCTGGAGAATGTATACTAAAGGAGTAATCGCCCGTCACAATGGAGAAAATGTGTCTTCGAGACAAGTTTGTGTGTAGTGCATAAAGCGTCACAAACTTAATTATGCATGAGACGTGCGGAACCGAATGTGAGAAAGAATACCTCCCTGCCATATCTTATGATGGGCTGTGTCATGTTTATCAAACGAGATGAATGCTCTCAACCCTATTGAAGTCTACAACTTGTAGCTTTTGGTACGGGAACGGCCTCCGAGCACGAAGAATACCTACTACATATCTTCATATATATTCCTAACCGTGCCTTTCACACTTTTCCATAACCGTCAGGTAAACTTATTGACAGGTTGTGTTCTCAGCAAGAGTAAAAGTTCAAGTATACATATAACTGGATATGAAAGCTTTAGCATAACAGACCAGGCTAACTCGTGCCAAATACTTATTACTCCAAACACCACCATTGTATTCCAACACGAAGGGCGAATTTCTCGTTTTAATTGTATGCCGCATTCTCTCTCCACATTCACCTGAAACAGGGAAAATACGAACCTGTTTTTACTAAGCTTTTACCAGAAAATGGTGTTGGAGAAAGCAGCAAAAAACAAAAGAAATGTCGCAACAACGTAATATCCAAGGACTTTTCACCAATGACCACACACACATATGTTTTATTTATGGCTATCCCACCAGGGTGTAATCGTATAAGTATGTGGTCCATTCTTAAACAAGGTTTAACGATCAAGCATTTGTGTGCTTTGAGTCTACTCATCCAGAGAGAGAGTAGAGAATATAGCACACACTTCTGAAATGCAGTTGACTGACGACTACTGACAAGCAGCAAATATCGTGAACTATAACCATTACCACAGTAGTTTGTTTCTCCGAAGGTATAAGTAACTAAAGTATTATTCCAGCTTGTTCACTCTTGTTGAATGATCATGTTTATATAGAATAGCTGTCTAAACAATCACGCTTCCTGCAATCGGCGAGCTGTGAATGCTCCTTCGATTTAATTAAAGGAAGGCGAGCGCAACGAGGGAATAAGAGGACAGAGATTGACTTTCCGTAGGCATATTGTCAAAAGCTGAATAATTAATTTTACATTCCCACTTGTTTCTACAAATACATTGGAAGTTGTATTGATTTCCTTGGTATATACATACACAAGTGCAAAAGCATATATTCTGAGTAGTCGCGGAAGGGTTATTTGTGGAACTACTTCCTCACAACCACCATGAAAATTCATTATTTCATCGTTATAAACTTTAATAATCGTACCAGAAGCTTTCGTATGATTTATCTTGATTTCAAATGTCATGCATAAAGTATAAGCCTGATGCCCATTACCTGAGAGTATGCTCCGGAGAATGAAATTCTCGTTATCTTGTTTAGTTTTACATTATCATAAGACCATCCATAGAATATTCATGCAACGGTAAACTCATCATATGCTCGATTGTTTAAAAGGGAATGAAAAATTACGGGGAAAAATCAGAGAGGGTGGAACAAACCTGGGCTATCTAACAGTATCAGTATTAACTTTTTGCAGGGCTTCCCCCTCTCTCTGAATATAATCAAGTGTAATCTCGCGCATACAAGGTTTACGAATGTCAAGCAGTTTTGAATTATTGATACGCAAGGCTGAAGCACACCACGACAGAGTATTCCAGCCCATTCCATGTTCATTAATCTTTTGTTGATTGCTTTCCAGTTTTTCTAGCGGAGCCCCCAAAGTCAAGTTTATATATTGTGTACAGAGGAGAATGAGTGCATGCATGCGGCGAGGCATTGACTTACTTAATATGCGTAGCAGTTGCGGTGTAGTTTTTTGCTTCAACTATAACACTAATAGTTCCATGTCAACTGTTTTATATCCACTTTTGCTTTGTCTATTTTTCCTTGGAGTGACTTGGCTATAAACCTCCGAAGTATATTCACGTTGATACGTAGGTATTTTCAGACTAGATGAGCCGACTTTATGTCACTTTCATTTTAAAACGGTTTGACATATTTAGTCGT
>JAQFZW010004222.1:0-10760 GCA_034687055.1 Heteromurus nitidus | reverse complement strand
AGAGCAGAAGCCTTCACTTGAATTTCCACTTTATTGTCTTCCAAATTGTACGCGTCCAAAACTCCAAATCTCAAATCGGCCAAACTCTTTGACTCTGGATGGAGCATTTGGAAGCGATCCGTTCCCGTTGGGAGACTCAGCTCGTTGAACATCGGTTTATGAGGTTGGAATCTTGGAACATACCTGTGACCTTGATTGTAGGCAACAATGACGTCTTGGTCATTACTCCAATTCTCGTAGAAAATCTCTCTCATGCTCGTCTCTGAGCTTCTGTCCAGATCCGTGACGTCGATACACCGACAGATCATGTCAGATTGTTCGTTTTTCAGGGATTTGGTGAAGCCCCAGAGTGTGCTCGAGTGAAAATGGGAGATGGTGCCGGTTTGTGACAGTGGTGTGATGCCACCTGTAAGGCAAAGCACCGTTGGGGTTTGTTTTTGCTTTAAACCAAGTATACATTGGCATAAATAAAAGTATGGCTGTAGAAGCTCGCTCTGGCTCGTCCTACTTTTATCCAAGGACCAAGTGTAAATTACCCCTTCGACACTGGCATTTCCTGTGGTGACGGATGCCATTAACTGCTTAAAGTCATCCTTCGAATCTTCATTTATTTCGTAATGGGTCCTATCGTTCATTACCTTGAAAACTGATTTGGAGCATACGGTCATAACTGGTCTGTCAGCCAACTCGAGATGTTCCTTGAGAAATGTGCATAGCTTTTCCTCGGCATCACACCAAAAGAGTATCCAGATTTTATTGCTTTTATGGCAACTTCCTGCCTTTATGGAAGTTGGTCTGTTAGCAGATATTACAGCGTGGTGTTCATTGAAGTATGGAAACACTCCAGCCACTTTGTATCCCGTCTCATTAAGCGCCGTTGTCCACTGATCTACGGGCATTGTGCAGTGTTCCTGTCTCAATTGAAAGTCATCGAATTTCCAGAAGCTCTCCATCAGACCGAAGGCGTACGTCATAACTCGATTCTCTTTAATCTGCTCAACCATGTCAAAGCTTCCTCCTGGCTTTAGCAACTTCATCACGTTACTCAAACTTCGACAGATGTCACTTGTCGCGTGAATCACTTCTGCGGCGAAGATGCAGTCGTAATATTCTGGAATAAATCCTTGATTCATTGGATCCTCCTCAATATTTAGTTTCTTGAAAACAAGCTGCGTTTTATACGTTTCGAACGCTTTCTCTGCTGCAGGGAAGAACGCAGCCGAAATGTCAGTGTAAGTATACTCGAATTGTACGCCAGCATCTTGGTACATTTTAAAGATTTCTTTGGAAGCAAGTCCAGTCCCTGCGCCGACTTCAAGAATTCTAATTTTAATCTGGGTGCCATTCATCGAATCCAGCCAGTACTGAATCCTAGGTATAGCTGTGGCACAGAATGCATCCATTGTGTGGAAGCAGTTGGCGTAACTCTCATTAAATTCTTTTATGCTTGAGTAATGTTGTTGTGTGTCCGGAAAGAGAACCTGCAAAGCCGACCTGTTCCCTTTCATGATGTCAGCCAAGTTCTCTCCAATCCTTTGGAGAAATTCCGTTGCCTCAAAGTTGGCTGCTAATTCATTTGCGAAAACTGGAGACGTTAATTGTGCACAAACTTTGGAGTAAGATGGAGGCATTCTAGTAACTTTCCAGGATGCAAGGTTGTGCTGAGGTCGAGGTCCATACCGCTGCAGAATACCTTCCACTTCTAGGGTTTTAAGAAGGAAGTTGAAGAACTTGGAAAATTGTTCGTTGATACCAAGCCTGATGAATAGTTCTTCTGAATTGAATTTTTCAGCATTTTCCTCTGGTTCCCAGTCGCACTCATACAAACATTTAAGAATGTTTAAGTAAGTGAATTCCTCCAGCGACTTGAACACCGCAGACTTTTCAGCTGGAAGTTTGCCGAACTTCTGCATGTGCTCTGATCGAAACTCTTCGTTGTAGATGTTCTTCTCCAAGCATTTCTCCAGATCTACTCTTCGCTCCATTGAACCGATCTGTTGTCGCCAGGTCTCCTCCCACAAGTCAGGCAGGCGCATTGTCTGCTGCTCGATAATAGCTTCGACAGCTTTCAAAGTTGTGTCAATCAACTCGATGCCTTCCATTTTGGCTAACACTTCGCCCGTCTCTCCGTTAATGAGAAGTACTGAGGTATTGCTTGAGGATTCTTCAGAAACTTGAATGTAAACTTCGTCTGGATTGGTGATCTTGGAAAACCAGAAGAATTTGCCGATTCGAATTGGTAAATACAACTTCTTTTTCAAATTTTCAGTATGCCTCAACATTATTGCTTGGATCATAGCGTCCAGAATAATCGGATGGACAATGTACTTCGCGAAATCCTTGGGGACTTTCACCTTTGCCACGAAACGTTCTCCATTCTTCCAGATTTTCTCCAAACTTCGGAAAGTGGGTCCGAATCGAAGGCCGATGGAGTCTAATGTTTTGTAAAAATGTGTGCTCAGGTTCAGATCTTCATTTGCAAATTTTATGAACTCCTCAAATCTTTCAAAGTCAAATGACAGGTCTTTTTCTTTGAGTGCCACCTGCGGTGAGAAAGTCCCCACGGAATGAAGAAGCCACTTATCAGACTGCATATTATCGCCCATTTCACCAGAATCCTGCTCAATTTTGTGATAAATCTTGACTGTCAGATCATTCCAGACCGTTTTGCCGTCCCCATTTGTTGTGTCGTTGAAGTCGACGACAACCTGACATTGACAACTTTTTGACTCCTCCAAACGGAGAGGGGCTTCAATTCTGAGATTCTCAAGTTTTAAAGGACGACTTGGAAATGAGAAAGTTTCCAAACAGGATTCCACTGTGGCATGTCCAGCAGCTAAACACATTTCAAGATATGCGGCTCCAGGAACAATGCAATGATCCCCGACGCAGTGGTCCTTAATGAATTCCAGCGTTCGAAGATTAAAGACGCACTGGAAAAGTTTTGTGGAACTGGCGTTCGGAATGACAGAGCCCAATAAAGGATGCATAATTTCGCCTGCCGCAGCCACTAAATCTGGCCAAAACTTTTTCCCTATGAAAGGATAACTTGGCAGTCGAACTTTATTCCGGGTGTAAAACTGATCAAACCCTTCCCAATTGATATCCACTCCACCAGACAAATACAGCTTTTCCAAAGAGCACAACATTGTTGTCCACTCGTCTTCATTCCTTTTCAGAGATGCAACGCAGAGTAAATCAGCGTCGTTGTTAAGTACCGTCAACGCAGCTAAAACAGGTTGCGGACCAATTTCTATAAAAACATTTGCCCCGAGTTCAACACATTGTCTGCTTGCATTTAGAAAATCCACTTTCCCTCGAGTGTGCTCCACCCAGTAATTGGCATCCACCTCAGAATGAGACACAAGTCGACCTCGCATTCCAGAAATGTATTCGCAATGTGTCTCTCTCGCTGGTGCAACTGACTGGGCGACGTGTCTGTATTTCTCCAAGATTGGATCCATGTGCTTCGAGTGGAACGCATGAGTTGCATCCAAAACCATTGTCTTGATGTTTGCTTCAGAGCAGTACTTTGCAAATTCGATCACCACCTCCGAGTCTCCAGCTACCACAGTTTGTCGAGGGGAATTCACAGCTGCATAGTCAAGCAGCATTTCAGTTTTTCCTCCAGAGAAAGATCTCATCGCCGAATCAACTGTCGATTTGTCAGCTTTCACAACGAGCATTTTACCCTGAGGCAGATTATCGATGAGTTTGCTCCGCTCGGCGACCAATTTGAGTGCATCGTCTGGAGTTAAAATTCCAGCACAAACGGCAGCGCAAAATTCGCCCAAGCTGTGACCCACAACGAAGTTTGGATTGACACCCCAAGACTGCCACAGTCGAAGTAAAGCGTACTCTACGCAGAAGATTCCTGTTTGGCTATAAATTGTACGACTCACCTCACGTTTGCTATTGCCATCGTCAGAGGTAGACCATAACACTCGTTTCATGTCAATCCCATAATTTTTAATCAGAATGTTGCAGCAGTAGTCAAAGTTCATTCGGAAAACTGGACTGGTTTCGTAAAGTTTCGAGCCCATTCCAGGGTACTGGGACCCTTGCCCAGTGAAGAGGAAACAGATTTTCTTTGCTTCTTCCGAACATTCTTTACTGGCGAATGTGTTCTTCTTCAGGAGACTTAAGCACTCTTCCTTTGTCGAGGATACAAGACAGCATCTGTAATTGAAATTGGCCCTGCCTGTGTTCGCGGTGTAGGAAATGTCAGGAAATGAATCGTTGGTCGACTCCAAAAACTCCGTAAACCTCTCTACCACAGCATTTAGCGCTTCTTCTGTTTTTGCAGACAATTTCAGAATATGCAAGGAACGCTCTAGCGTCATCTTTAAAGCTCGTTCTTTAGGGTTTTTTGGTGATTCTTCAATAATCACATGGGCGTCAGTTCCAGTGATCCCGAATGAGCTGACGCCACTAATTCGACGTCTTTCCGGGTCCATTGGCCAAGGTTCCCGTTCCAGAGGAATCCTCGCAGGCACCTGGTTCAGATCTATCAGTGGATTCAAGGTCTCAAAATTAATGTGAGCTGGAATCATCTCATTCCGCATTGCCAAAACCACTTTCATGATTCCAGTGATTCCAGAACAAGACTCTGTGTGGCCCACGTTCGTCTTCACAGACCCAATTATCAACGGCTCCGTTCGATTTCTGGAGTATATCTTCGCAATCGCTGCGACTTCCATCGGATCACCTACGGCCGTTCCGGTTCCGTGTGTTTCCACATAAGAGACTTGGTTTGGCTCCACCTGAGCATTTTCGAGGGCAAGTTCCATTGCCAAAGCCTCACAGTCAACTGTTGGTGTTCCCATACTCCTCGAAATCCCTTCTTGCGTCATCGCACTTCCCCTTATCAAAGCCCAGATGTGGTCATTGTCCTTCAATGCATCTGACAATCGCTTCAAAACCAGTACTCCACAACCTTCAGCTCGAGTGAAGCCATCTGCTTTGGCATCAAAAGTTTTGCAACGTCCATCTTCGGCCAAAAACGTGGGAAGATCGTGTTTGGTGAGTGGATGTAGCAACAAATTCGCACCACACGCTAACGCCACATTAGACTCACCACTCTGAAGGCTCTTGCATGCGAGGTGGACAGCTACCATTCCGGAAGAACAACCAGACTCCTGGACAAATACATTAATTAGGGTTCATCAAATACTATTTATTCAACAATTCACTACAAGATTAAATCTAACATCCTTACTGTAGCAATGCTCGGACCAGTTAGTCCCAAAAGGAAAGAAATCCTTGCTGCTGCAGCTCCAATAGAATTCCCCATGTAAATTCGATAAAACTGCGAGCTTTCAGTTTGCTCCAATTTTTGTTTGTAGACTTCTGTCCAGCTGCCCATGAAAACTCCTGTCTTTGTCCCTCTTAATTTTGTTGGATCAATTGCTGCGTCCTCGAGTCCTTCCCAAATCAACTCGAGCAAAATCCTGTGTTGAGGGTCCAAAAACAGTACTTCTTTCGGACTGATACCAAAAAACTTTGCATCAAACTCGTCCACCGGAACCTTCAAAAATCCTGCCCTCATTCCTCTACATTCTGGCATGTTTCGGCCTAACTGCTCCTTCGTCCGCCGGAATGGAGGTGGGTGCCCAGTAGCATCTTCGCCATTGATCAAAAGACTCCAAAATTCATCCAGATTGTTGGAGCCTGGATAGCGGCAACTCATCCCGACTATAGCAATTGGCTCCGTTCTGAATTGGAAACGGGGAATTCGGTTCCCATCCCAATAGTCCTTCTGAGATAACATCCCCTTCACGTCTCGGTTAAAAATGCTGAGCCAATAGTTCAAGGTCACCTTCTCAAGCATTCCGATGAGTTTCTCTTCAATATTTTGTAACTCGAAAATGGACAGTTCGGAAAGACCGAGAAAGTTGACGATTGAAATGTCCGTTTCATTTCTGCACATCAAATCAATTAACACATTTTTCTTAAACGTTCCAAACCCAAAATATGAAGTTAGTAAGGAGATGTCTCACGGTACCCCAAAAGCTGAACCCCATCATCGTCGAAGGTCACCTTCCTGTTGAACTTGGGATTGATGTGAACCGGCTTCGTGGTTTGGTTCACAATCCAATTCCCCAAGATGTTTTCCACGCCTTCATTTAAAATTTAAACTTGATTTAAAATATAAACTTGATGAATTGATATTGAATTTAAGATTTTATTTACCTACGAATCAGTCATTCTTACTTAATTCGTTCCCTTCCTGGAAAGCAGCCATCAGCTCATGGAAAATCGTCAAATTAGGCTTCAAAATGAGCACAGAAGTATCCATGTTTTCGCCACAAATAACATGCTCTCCACCGTTTCCCGTCAACTTGTTGAAAATATCGTCACTGTTCTGAACCACGAGCAAATTGGGCTTGAGAAAACAAATTGTCTCAAACGAATGGAAAGTCAGCGAATAAATTTGGGCGAAATCCTCGACTTTAAGTTTGGCCGTGTTTCGATCCTCCTCCAGAATGAAGTAGAAATCAAAAACTTGGTTGAGAATATTCCTGTTTATGAATTTAAATACAAATTAGGTAACGATAAATACATGTAATTAATTTATTGGGAATATGCTCACCCACCGACAATTAACCGACATGGATGGGGAGACGATCACCGCAATTCTTCTATTTGTTGCCGACAACCTGATGGAGTTGGCGAGCACCAAACAGTTTCGTACATCCACCTCATTCAAGGCACAAGTGACCCAAACTTGCCTGCTCCAAACTAAGAATTATCGGAGCAAAATACAAAAATTTCAAGTTATAGTCTAAGTCCATAGGAGACTAAACATAATAAAAATTGTATTCCAAACCGCTCGTTTTTATATGAAATTCATTGCACTCTTACCACCCATTTCAATTTCCTAAAGAAATCAGACACCCTTCAAGTATATTTTATCGAAGCTCGCTAGTATTTCAAGCTGTAAATTCAAAATGCAAATTTAGATGTAATTGCATCACAGAGTAAAATCAAATTGAGAGTTTGTCAGGAACATTCGAGCTTTTATATACGGTTTTTCACGTGTACTTATCGCAAATCTCCAAAAACCTTAAATTACACGATTGAACCTGCAAAATGAAAAGTTGGGAGTTTTCAAGAAGTTTTCATTAAAAAACCGGTAGAGCTTTGGGGGTATATAATCATAATCATATAGTCCTCATCAATTTGTGGTGGGTCAGCGTAAAATATTAAAGTTTCGCTTTTCCTGTCTGGCGAAATTAGAGTAAATAAAGGCAGGATCCGAGAGTATATACATTTTATGCAAGCAAATGCACAAAATGATGATATGAATCTGAAGCTCACTCAATTGGAACTATTTTATTCGACTCATACTCAGGACTCGGTCAATGGGGTTACAAAATTAAAAACTTGTGCCTGAGTAGTAGTACGATTTAAATAATAATATATTGCTGCACATACCTGGAGACGCCAAGCCAAGCTTTCGTTAAAATGTATAACCTAAATAGGAAAGCCATTTAATATTCTTAAAGATAGCATGTGAAATTAACGATTCTCATTTTAAGATTATGGTTCGTTCGGTTTCGCCTTTCCTTTTCCAAAGAAATCCATATATTTGAATGAATATAAAGTCTGCTTGGTTGGGTTCACTCAAGGGAGGAATCAGCAAATCTGCAGTTGAGTTTCGTCTCAGAATGCATCTTCTTTGTTTTTAATTTTAATTGTTCCACAAGTGTTATGAATATAAATGACAACCTGCAATTAATGTAATTCTTGGAATTACCATCAATTTAGATGGTGGTTCCAACCTCGCAACTTTGTAGTGTGCTTCCTACTGCACAATTCCGCATCGTCTGCATGACTGATTCTCAAGTTCCTGACAGCCCGAATTTCAGAGCTTATCTCTAGATATAATTGGAATGTTTTTAAAAAGTTGATCCAACCATAATCTCATGGTAATTGCGCCTGGATCAACTCGACATTCCTTTTATGTGCATTAAGCATTAGTAGTTTGCGTAATCTTGCATTTAATGTATTATGCTGTATACTTGAGTTATTATATTTATATATGGAAGCCAGTTTGCTACGCAGTACTTTGTTTTCTAGGATCGTATCTTTTTGATGATACCCCTACGAAGGTCATACTGCTTTCTACAAGGTGAATTTCTTCATGTGTCATGATCATGGACTACAAGAAAATAATAATATAAAGTTACAGAATTATTGATTTCTATTTATTATAAAGAACACAATTCATTATTTGAAATTGCAAACAAACCAAAATCCTAGAATACCAAAAATGTGCCAATCATACAAAATCTGATTTATTGATTAAGCATTAGCAGTTATTCATTTTCTTATCTCCGTTCTACTAATCCAATCCAATCTAAACATCTAATCATAGGATAACAGAGAGCATGTGTAAATACTATATAAATATAAGTACTTGCTTTCTAAATGTATATTGAAATAAAGTGTAGTATGAAAATAGAAAATGGGAAAAAGGAATTTTATATACTAGTTTGAACTCATAAATGCAAAAGCAACAAGTTCCAGAGCAGCATCTTCCTTGAAGAGTTTCTTGAAAGCTGGGGATTTCGTCATTTCTTTAGATCGCCTGTAATAAATACCAAATATTTCAATAGTGAACAATAAAATATTTTACATGATGCATGAGACTGATATTTATTTATTTTATGAGGTACTGCATCTTCTGTTTTTGCTGTATTCGAAACTTACGATTTTAACACTTGAACAGCCTTCATTTTCACTTCGTCGTAGTCGTCAATATTCCTCGAGAAGAGGAATAGCTTGAATGCCACATCCACGTCATACCAATCACTCCCCATTTCTATGAAAAGTGCTTTCATTTTCTTCTCCAAGGAATTGATGTTGTATTTGTGGCTTGCCTCTAGTAATTCCAGTGCAATTGCGGAGTGCTTCCTTGGTTCCTTCAAGTCCCAAGTGTACATATATGCGACCAGAGCCTTGACGCCTTCTCCAGACATGTCAGACAACTCAATCTCTCCAGTGGCCGACTCCTGCATGTCGGTATTGATCATTGTAGCCAAAACGGAACTGTGAGCTGCGAAAATGAACGAACGAATATTTTTCACTCGAAAACTAACAAAGAAAACGAATACAAACTTTTGTACATGCACATCTGAATTGACAATGCGACTATTTTATGTATACCTGCCAGAAAATTTTTGTGACAATTCAATTTTGAGTCATCAGATGCCACAATCGTTATGTCACTTTGAATTTGGCCATCGAGAATGGTTTGATTGATGGACATCGCATTGCCCAAAATTTCAGCGTCCCATACCAAAGCAATACTACAGAGACCAAACAACTCGTAACGGCCAGTGTTTCTTAAGGTTGGTGATATCGTACTCGCTGGAAACAAGACATCTTTGATCTCGCAGAACTTTTTTTTTATCCCAATACAGGTTTGAAATAATTCAAATTCCCCATGGGAGGGAGTTTTTTCCGACGCCACCGTCAGGTCTAAAAGTAAATTTTAAATTACACAATTTATTCCTTGAGGAAGTATATATACCCTTTTAAAATCACTTCGGTTAATGGTTAATGACTCAAATCTTCTAAATTCCGAAGAAATAAGGATTTTGGGTCCATCCATGCGTTTTTCGAAAGACAATTATAAATTCATGAATTATTGTCAATTGTACGAACCATGCTGACGTAATAAGAATAAGACCAACATCTACAACCTACCGGTTATATTAACGAGACCCGCCGTTGCACATGTCGGCGATTGACCTCTGTAGAAACTGCTCATGGATAAGAATAGTTGTAATTTGAGACCGTCCAGCTTGAAAAGATCATTTTGATTCTCCCATAAAAATCCATGGATCTGAATAGTGATTTCAGTTGCAGTGTGTGTCGCCCCTTTGAAATGGATGCATAGCGATCTTAAATATAATTAAAATAAAGCATTATTTTTACATTAATAAACTCCTTTCCGAATTGTGTATCGACAATCGACAATTTGAAACAGTGACAGGCACGTAAGGCGACTTTTCTTCTTTTCAAACTTACCGTTCAGGTATTGCGGAAAGTTTTTCGAAAAAAGATTCTGCAGACGCGTTCCCCATTCCCTTCGAAAGTCGAGGCAATTCTGATGTTGGAATCTGCAACACTGTCGTGAACTCATACGAACTAGCGCTCAAATGCTGAACGTTCTGAAATGACAACGGCATGTTCTCACAAAGAAACACTTCCATTTTGCTGAATTCGCTTAAAAGCAGTTGAAAACACTTCCGACGTCTACTGATTAAAGAATTCAAATACAAAATACGAAAACTCAAGGAATAACACACATCAAAAATTAAGGTAATTTTTATCACAGCATTTCTGCACCAAACCATATTTAGTTATAGTCCCCTTGCACCAAACTGCAAACGTGAGTGAAACTCCAAGTGTTGCGTCAGTTGCGTGTGCTGCACAAAATATGCAAAAGTCTCTGGTCATGTAAAGATGAATATATGCCTACTTCATTTGACACTTCACTTAAATATATATAAATATATATATACTTGTGTATATGTGCAACGTATACAATACTCTACGACTGTAAGTATGACTATTATAGCCTAATCATCTCCCAGCATTAATATTAACTCTATTGTGACGTGAGCTTGTGACCAGGATTATCATACGTATGATCGTATGAATATATGAAACGAATCCATGAGTAAGTCCGACCCCTGAGTTTGCACGACCTCAAGGGATAATCCCTTATCTTAAGGATTAGCTCCACA
>JAQFZW010004221.1:0-10761 GCA_034687055.1 Heteromurus nitidus | reverse complement strand
AGTAGTTAAGTACGAGCTTAGAGAAACAATGGAAAATTATATGAGTTTGTGAGGAGACTATCTCTATCACCTTTTTTTGCTAATAGCTTCTCTTTTGCTAATCTGATACAAGGCGGACACACACACACACGATCACGTTGTTGTTGCCATTTTATTTCATGTCATTCTTTTAACAAGAAAAAAACGGGAAGTTGAGGCAGAGCACATACATATTATTACACTCATCAGATATTTATCACGAGCATATCATTCATGCTCACCGATTAACTTCTTGATTCTTCCAAGAAAATGAGTAAGTGTAAACAATGGAGGACGCTGTGAGGCGATTAAATTTACATTTCTTTTATGACGAGGGGAAAAGCCCCGGTTGTCTGTGTGTGTGTGTGTGTGTCACAGGGAATGTGCCATATTTTAGTGTCAATCTTCTTCCCTATGTAAACAAAGTCATTTCTCTCCTCTGCAAATGAGCTTCATTCAGTTCAGCCAATAAATCATAGTTTGTACTTGAAATCAAGTCATTCCTTCTGATTACATCCTTTTCTCGTTTGGTGATGATAAAAAGTGAGCCATCACACACAAATGTATTTGGTTAGCACACTTGAAAAAAAAACAACATATATATTCTTCTTCGAGTGCCGGGGGGAATGAGTAAGATTGATGATAATGTGACAAGTGTATTTTCTCTCCAACTCCACAATGCAAACATAAGAGTCCGAGTCTTAAGTCTTGAGTGCACATTATGATATGGTAATTTGGAGAGGACAGTTATTCATCCTTTTTTTAAAGAAATGTCTTGTTAGAAGGGAAGAGTCCCGAAAAGAGAAGCAGTGTGGTTTGGTTTCATCTTCAGAAGTAACGGGAGCGGCGGGATGTCAACTCACACGCATCGCCTTACATGTGCACTGCACACACACACACAAATTCTGTTTCTATATATTTATTACTCCTCCGTAATTCACTGATTGTGAGAGAGTCAAGCTAAACTAAAGTGACTCTCTTGAAAACCGTACGCAATTATTTGTATGCATTATGAGCACAGTTTGCAGCTAACTGCTCTCTTCCTCTAAAAAAGAATAATGTCGCTTCACTGCGTGAGCTAAACCGCAATTTTGAATTGATGCAGTGGAGGAGACGAGAGAACATATATATCCACAATCACCTTATCACACAAGACAACTTCAACTTCTCTGCATTTCCATCATCGGCTAACAAGTCACTTTTGACTCACTGACTGATTGACTTACTACTTACTCTCCTCCGTCACTCCGTGCTAAAGAGATCCATTCGCTCGTCTGTCGGAACTCTCTGTGTGAAAAGCCCATTTCAACTTGAATGCATCAAAAAATTAAATGATCATTGCTCACTATAGCAATTCAGTGTAATCACAAGGAGAAGGACGGCAAACTGCGGTTAGCGCAATAAGCCACTGCCACTGTGTGAAGTGCACATATAATAATAATAACGGTATCTCCAACTTTATGTTTTCTTGGGGGAGTCTCCTCCAAAAAAATTGAAGGATTCTTTGTTTTTCTCTATAGCTTTATTAGTCAAGTTGTAATGGCCTTTTGGAAAGTATTTATTAATTGTGCATTTTGGTCAGCTGCAGAGAATAAAAGAAATATATGCATGCGTGCAGCAGCACATTTTTTATTTATTTTCGTTCAGAAAGCGGAGAGAGAGGCGAGTCGAGTGACTCAATTGACTGGGCTTGGGGTCGCTCAAAATGAGAATATATTGACTGAATTAATACATCTTGGTAGAAGTACCAAGTACGAATGTGAGAGACAAACGTAAGGAAATGAACTCGTGTTATCCCTTTTCCTTCTCTCCACAAAAAAACCAAGCGTGAAAGCAAGAACAAAACCACTAGCACACTTAAGTAATATGAATCAAGTGTGATAATTGTCCTTTTGAGGGAGTGAGTAATATATTTCCTCTCCACTTGCTCGCCTAGTCTCTTTTTTGTCTTTGCTCATCTTCTGCTGTATGGTTTTTTTGCGTTACGTTAAGAGATTGTAGACACACGAGTGTTGATTTTAGGCTTCAGCCGCTACTATAATATAGCTACATTTCCTCGTCATGCAAGAATGGATCTCTCGGAGACGAAAAAAAGAAGACGAAGAAGAAAAGACAATCTCTTTCATCTTCATCACATCGTCATTCCTTCTCGAGTACAGTGTAGCAAATCAATGATCAGAGACACCATTTTCGGATGTAACAGTAAAAATACAAGAAAGAAGAGTGAGATGATGATGATGATGATGGCGTTACTGTTTTGTTTCTTGTCACATCTCTTTACCATGTACGCATTTTCCTCTTCTACTTTGACCATCATTTTCATTTCGCTACACCACCTGCAACAGCTTCACAAAAACTCCTCTCGTCGGTGGGATAATGAGGCTTTTAAAGAGGATTTCAGTGTTGGTATTTGCAATCGCACGTCTCTCTCTCTCTCTCTCTTCTCTTCGTGAACTTCTTTCCTTGAACTCACACATTAAAATTGTTCCAATCAGAGGAATGCAAGGAATTATGTGTGTGATTGATTATGAAAATGTGATAATGAAGCCGTTGGCAAGCTCTGTAAAAAACTCGTTGCATTTTACTTATTTTTTCCGACTTTTGCAAGGAAATCTTTTTTTTCTGTGCAAAAAAATGATGATTAATGGTCGAATCCTCAATTTGTACACGTTTGAAGCGGATTTTTTCATCGTATAATGTGGGTAAAAAAATTGTGTAAATATGTGGCTTTGACATTTTATTCATTTTCTTGAAAGGAAACCACACAGAAAAAGACAACGTGCCTGGTTGCTAATATGCTTTTAAGAGAATAAGCATTCTTTTTTATTCTTGATGCGGTGGAAAAGCTAGTTTCTCTATCTCGTCTTCTACTAAATCCATAAAAGCACATTGAGTGAGTGGGTGTGTGTGTGTGTGTGTGTGTGTCTACGTCTACCTTATGGTTTCGTAGTTCCTCTTTTCAATTTTTTAAAGCAAAGTAAAATGTGTAATGAAATGGCACAAGGTATACAATCCGCAGTGAAAAACTTTAATGCGTTTTGTGGCATAAAAATGTGCAATATCAACTAAAAGTGTTTACACTCAGAACTCAGATTAATTACGAATTCCTTTTATTGCTCTCGCTAAACCTTTTTTTTCATCAAAAAGTATGTAAAGGTAACTTCCCTTTCAGCCATTTATTTTGCAAGGAACTGCAAGTTTTTTTTGATGTGGTTTTGTGTATTTAGACGACATGAATTGAATTTCATTTAAATGACACAACTCAATAGTTAAAAGTGCAAACTGCTTTTCGCTCGTCGGGAATCAATCCCAATTTTTGCCGAGTGATGTGTTTTTTGTGTGGCAAACAAGCTTCTATAAAAAAATAAAAGGATGTCAGAGTTTTCAGCTAAAAAGGGTGAAAATTGTGTAAAATGACAGGGAACTAAAAATCGGTGTCATCATCACCAGTCAATTTGCACCGTTTAAGAGAGAGTCGTAGCGAGAGAAGACACAGAAAATAAATGCTTCATGAATAAATAGATGGGCTCCAATATGTGTGTCACTTTTTGGTCGGGATTTTTATGAATGAGAATGGAGACGTGATAGTGTGGCTTCTTGAGAGATCCCATATGCCATATTCTTTATAATATAGTTTTTTTATCCTCTTCGTATTAAAGAGTGAGAGGCGATAAACACATCAATATTTTTCTTTTATCCATTCATCATCTCGCACACACAAAAAGAATCCTTCGTTGTCACCATGAATACAAAAAAACGAACAAGAAGAAGCAGCAGCAGCAGAGTCGATGCGATAGTTGACATAAAAGCGATTGGAAAGAAAACCTTTTTTTGAGTCATCGTCCTCGTATCGTGCTGCTCGTGGCACAACTTTGTAGCACTTGTCCCAGTCCTCGATGTAGCTATTCATGTACCCATTTCATTACACTTTTATTTCCATAATGCAATTCACTATAAAAAAATGCTTTGTCAACAATGAAATTCCATTTTCGGATTTTCAAAACTCCTTTTTACCCAAATTCATAAATAGTCGCCACACACACACACACGGGGAAAATGCTGTGAATTTGCTTCTGAGTTTTGTGACCACAAAACCATCATTACAAATTTTATTTTCGCAGGGAGGAAATGACATGGCGCACTTCACGCGCACGATTCCCATAATACATATATGCTTTTTTTATGACTATGTCGGTTTCGGCTTCTCGATGCCGATTAGCGATTAAGCCGACAATTTTCTGTGGAATAAATTTTCGCGAGAAAGAAAAGAAATGCTAAGTTGACTGTTTAGTCTGTCGGCACGGTTTCGAAGGGAAGGAGTAGCAATTCAGCAGCATGTGCACTGTTACTTCAAAAAATTTCCTTCCTTCTTTGAGCATAAAAATGTGGTCAGGGAGCAAAGAAAAGACCACACGGTCCGTGTCTCTCCACTCCGTTCTTCAACATCAATCAAGATTTTTTTTCTCTCAAGAAAAAAAAACGTTATTGAGCAGAAGTAAGTTTTAAGCAAAGGAGTAAAAAAAAGTTGAGAGTCGTTGTGTCGTGCGCAACACTTTGAGCAACGAACTTGTGCTCATTTAGATAAACTTGAAGTTGTCAAGGGGAACACGGGAGCCAAGTACTTTTAGAATTGCAGTTGCTCCAGTTTTTGTTAACTTCTTCTTTGTTGTCACAAAGAACTGGGCTGGAGAAGGGTTTTTTCTCCATATTTTTTTCGGCTCTGCAGCTGCTACCCTCCTTCTATTCCTCTGCTGAAGAAGAAGAGAAGAGAAACGCTAGGAATTGAGTGGTGAAGTGACCAACAAACTCGACCAACCATGACAACTGTTTCTCTTCTCTCTCTCTAAATAGTAATAAAAAAGTGGAAACTGGTGAAGCAAGAACAACCTCCTTCTCCAGATTAGATACATATACAACATATCTACAGCCTCAAGTAGACATTAGGCATATAAGACAAAGACATTCCAGTTAAGAAGAGAAAATTTTCATTCCACAAATCCTCCTCCGGCTGGTCCACATCTGTTTCTCTGAGTGAGTGAAAGTATATAACCTTTTGCAAGTGTGTGTTTAGTTTTTGGAAGGAGAGTATACATACAGCGTCTCTCTAGCTGTGAGTAAATCATGTGTTCCAGCGGGATATTTTATGCTTGTAGTATGAATTCTCTGTCTGGACAAGGACAACCTTTAAGTCGGCAGGGAAGAGGAGAGAGATAAAAACGGAGGTGATTTTCGAGGAGGACACGTGCGTACAAGTGAGTCAAGCCCTATTTTCTTCCGAGAGAGCACACACATTGTCTGCATAGTTAAATTTTTTTTCGAGGGATCATCATCATCATCTTCCTCCCAGTCCTTCAAGGAAGGAAGAATGGGTATTTTTGGGGAGGCGACGAGGGCGAGACACGTTCTCCAACGATCTTCTCCCTTTTCCCAGCAGCCAGATGTGCATAAGGGAACAAGGTTGAGAAGTGAGTGGCAGTGGGACACACGGAGCGGAGCAAAAAAAGTTGAGAATGGGTTGAGAGGATCCAGAATCCAGAGTGCATTTGAGAAACTTCCAAAAAAGGGATCATTTCAGAGTGAACAAGTGGCCCACACGGAACAAAAAATGAATGAGAGGAGGCTCACTTTGACACAGACAAGGGATCAGTTTTTATATACTTTTTTTATAAGATGACTGCAAACGGCAATAAGGGGCACATGGCAGAAGCATTCCTTCCAAACAAACAAATCTCTGGATTTTAAATGCATCCGGCTTCCTCCAATTTTTTTCTTTCGAAATAAATAGTTCTCCCTGCCATTTTGAGGGGGAAATTCTTCCTCAAAATCCGCTTCCCTCAGCGGATATTCTTTAATTTCATGTGAGCTCATGGAAAAATGAGTGCTTTATTTTATTGTTGGCACGCTGTGTGGCTTAAAATGGCTCATTTGTCACAAATCACGAGATTAACTTAGGAAGAGAAGGAGAGAAAAATGTTTAAAAAATTATTAACATCTTTTACTTCAGCCCTCTTCCCTATGGGCACCATATTTCCTTAAAAATGGGCAACATTATTTAAAAAGAAAAAATTATGCACTCTTCTTGGAGAAGAAGATATATGCTGTATTCATGTTTTGCTATCTTGATGCTTGTAAATACCTCGGTTTACTACACATTTCACCATGAAATGTGTGCACCGTTCCCCAAGAATGATGGCATCACTTCTTCCAGAAATCCTTGACGACGACGACACACACACACACACACACACATTCAGAGGAAAAAAATGAAGACACACGCACACGCACATTCCTCTCGTAATTCTTGTCACGATATAAAAATTCTGCTTGAAGGAAGTGAACATGTTCCTCTACATTTTATTTCACTCCTTCTTCGTGTGTTTATCAACATTTGAAGAGAGAAAAAGTAGGAGAGATGAGATAAGTATCAAAAAGGGAGATGATATTCTGGGATGGTGATGGTTTGCGCCTCTAAATTAGGAACGAATACTTTAACGAAGAAGAAGAAGAAGAAGAGGACGACGACATTTATATGATTGCCGAGTAGAGCATATCTTCTCTTCATTCTCACATTTCCTATGGCTGACTTTGTACACACAAAAAAAAATCTCCAAAAATGAACATCTACACTTGTATTTTTTTTGCATAAATCCGCTCGTCTCTCTTGCATTGCATTAATGCAAATGCAATGGAAACCACCCAACCAAACAGTTTGCTCAGTTCGGTTCCGCACACTTGGAAGTAATGAATTGGTGGGGAAGGAGGGAGTGAGTGAGAAAACACTTCTCTCTCTCTCTCTCTCTTCTTCGTTTACATCTCTTCAGCATATATCTCTTAATTTAGAAGTGTTGTTGCCATATCCAATCCTTCTTCTGCCTTTTTTTCATGGGCTCGGCTCTCCGTCTTCTAGCTTTTTTTTGGAGAGATAACTAAAAAAGGAAGAATGCTGATGCATAACGGTGTCAAGATTCAAGATACGCAGGAGAGAAAAAAAAATTAAAAAGTTTCTTGCATTTCGTTTCCTTCTTAGCGTACATATTGTGTGGCGGCAGCTATCGCCTTGTTTCTGGTTTTTGCTTGGAGAAGTGCCTCACGTAAATGGTTGATGATGATCACTTTTCGATGTGATGAGGATGACGATGCGGTAACAGTGTGACAATGTAAACTCGCAACTCACTTTTTGCCATGTTTAATACATAAAATGTAACCTTATGCTTGCAAAGATCGGAGAACAGTTCATCTCTCTGAAAGAAAAAAGCAACAACACAAACGTGACAGTCTTCCTGATTTTATGTTCTGCCTGACGAGAAAAAAAACTCGCGACTGTATAAAAACAAGAGGGAAAACTTTTACTAATTCCAAAAGTACTGAACCAAGCTCATTATTTTCCCCAAAAAGTGTGAAATCTGCACGAACCATTCTATATCCACGAAGGAAGCTCAGAGGGTGAGTTGTGAGTTGATTTGTTTAGCTTTTTGTTCCTACAAAAAAAAGATGTGTTTGCTCGTATTAATCCGTTCCGAGAATGCACATGTCGAGGTTAAACTTAATACAAAATTCAAGAAGAAGAAGAAAAAAAGCTTCATTTCTTCCTCACTTTGCAAACAAAAAAGAGGGTGATAAGTCTGCGACGTGTATGTAATGTATGTATATGTGTGCTCCTCTCTCTCTCTCCTTCTGACTTTTTGTGATCTCGACTCGAAAAAGTAGACGAGGAAACAAGCCTTTTATCTTCTTCTGAAAAAATCCCAAGTCACAAAGTCATGGCAAGAGACAAAAAAACAACGAAGGAAAATGCTTCAAAAAGTCAAGATCAGAACGAGAGCAAGAGCACATATTACACTTAAGCCTACGCTCCACTTGTCCTTAAGGAGGTTCCTTAAGCAAGCCCGCGGTCATTTAAAAATACGTAAGTAAGCTTGCTTAAGGAACCTCCTTAAGGACAGGTGGAGGGTAACCTTTACACACGTTCCCCATATTCTCCTCCTACAAAACACATGACTCATTTTGTCATTGCAGACGCGAATTATTTGCAAAAGAATGGGAAAGACGATTTAAATATATTTTTACAGAGGAAAAGACTCGGATTGCAAAGGCAAACGGGGAATAATGGGAAAACATGTAGTGAAGAATCCTCTTCCTTTTTTTTATATCGAGTTCATTTCATTCATTTTCTCAATGCGGTCACCGCTCTCCATTTTTTTCGGTCTCTTTTCCTTGTCGCAAACCCTCTTCTTCCTCCTCCTCGTTCGCCTTCTTCTCTCTTGGTCATTGTGATTTGTGAGGGAAGATGCGCGTGATACACAGCTCAATTCCTCTCTTTCCATTCCATCGAAGGATAAAGGGCAGAGAGAAAGGCCGAGTTCATGAAGAAATGTGTAGTGGAGTGGATGTGAGCCACATCCCATCATTGTAATAATAATGATGATCCCGATTTCGTGGAATCTCCTTTCAATTCCTTTCGCACATTTATTCTTACTGCCACACACACACACACAACTGCATAGCCGATATATGCCCGATTCAAAAAAAGAGAGCACACAGCTGTGTGTCTTCACATATTTCCCTTCGCCAAGAATTCTTAAGTACGACACTCCTCGCGAAAAACCTTTTTTCGCTGATTGTGAGATGATGTTGCAGAAAAACAGAGAATTGCCAAAAAAAAACCCTGCTCACTTTCCCAATCTCAGATCAATACCAACATGTTTTGCTGCAGCGAAAATAAAAATAAAAAACCTTTTTCATACCTAAAGGCAATATTTAACTATTCAAGGCAAGTTTTTCCCCTTTAGTGTGCACAGTAAACATTACCCTCTGTCTGTGTATATCTCCAAATAAACAAAAAAAACACAATCCAGTCTCTGGCTGTTCAGTCAGTGAACCTCAACTGTTTCTCCGCATATGCTAGACTCTTTAATAATTCTCCTCCGAGTAATTGGAGGGACTAGATGGACAAGAGGCAGACATGAAGGCTGCCTCAGAGTTTACTATCATTCCCTCTTTTTATCTTTGGCATGAGCACACAGACATACGTATTCTTTAAACTTGTTCAGGACACAAACGGAGAAGAGAGGACAAGCGGACACACCAAATATATTGCTCTATTGCTATTATTATTACAGCCATTATCATCATCGCCATATCCTCATATCGTCCTCTCTCCCTCTCTCGTGATCACCATCATCCTCCGAGGTTATGACATTGTACGCTTTAAAACATAGCTCGTCATAAAGTTGTGATGTGGTGTGATGGCGGCTTCGACCACGACTCTGCAAACTACATCACCAGCAATATGCTCTCCCTCTCTCTGTCTCTCTCTCTCCTCGTCTCCCTTTTCTTTTCCTAGTTTTATCGACGAAACAGGCATTTCAAGCTCGATTTTGTTGAGATGTTGTTTCTCGTGTGGTTGCTCTGTTGTTTTATGTTGCAAGTCTTTGAACCGCACTATTTCCTAATCTCTCCGGCTCTCGTGCACAAAACTCATCTTCTTTTAGAGATGAGCATAAACTACGCAGTATCTAATACCTGTTGGAAGAGTGTAGACAACTTGAGGTTTTTGTATTCATTTGAACTCTCTCTCTCTCTCTCTCTCTCTTTCCTCGTTTTTGCATTCATCTCACACTGAAATGTGTAGCGGATCTTCCATACCAAAAATAAATATTGTTACCGTCATCACCGTCTCCTTATCCAGGAGTTTGGCCTCATTTCCCTACTTCTTGAGAGAGAAAACCGTCCAGTCAGTCCACCGTCACCGTCTTGGCCGTCGTAGTTTTAATCTAATGACTTTATGCTATCGGACATTTCCCTCGTCTTATCCTCTCTCGCAAAGAAAGGAAAACAAAGTTTATGATAGTCGTTGAGATCCGCTAGTGGAGTGGAGCTAGGAGTTGAGTGAGCCTCAGCCGCCACACCACACATCGCACACCGCAACGCAGCGTCAACCGTTACACTTCACCGTGCAAAAACTTCACTTTTTCCTTCTCTCTCTCTCGCCTTTTTTTGAAAGTGCTCCACTTTTTTGTATTAAATGCCCTTTTGTCGGTTTTTTAACGAACGAAAGGTGAACTCAGCTCAACAAAGGTAAAGAGAAGGGCCTTTTCCCTTCGTTTTTTAAAACTAGAGTCGCATAATTGGTTTGAAACATCTGGAGCAAGTTGCTCACTATCACGTTCAAATATATGAACTAACATTCGCTTTTTCCAAGAAGTTTTTTTGCTGGAGACGAACAAGGGCATACGTTTGTGGTATAATTTCTCAACTTTTTTTTTCGTCGTCTTTTCTTCACGTAAAAAATATGTCTCGAAGCATTTGTACTTTTTTTTTACTTTGGGAGTCCCTCTGAAAAAGAGAAATGTGTGTTGGGCTTCGGCTACGCTACGTGCGCTCCCCTGTCACGGAGGCCAGAACACTTATTTATATGCATTGGTGTGACACGACGCGGTTGACAAAGGGAGAAAAGGAGTCGTTCCTTTCCTTCTCTCAGAAAAGGTTCCCTGTATTTTCAATGAGAAAGTGGAGAAAAAAGAAAGCACACACACACTTTTCTATTCCCATGGAAAGGGGGAAAGGAAAGAAAAAGTTATTTTAAAATTCATTGGGATGTTGGCTCTAAATCGGTGTGGTGTTCTGAGAGTCCCACTTGCAGAGAATATTTATGACGAGAGGAAGAAAAGGGGGAAGAGAGAGAGAGGAGAAGAAGGATGAATGTCTTTAGATGAGGAGCAATTTGCCGATAATAACGGTCAC
>JAQFZW010004220.1:0-10764 GCA_034687055.1 Heteromurus nitidus | reverse complement strand
TGTCAACTCAGTTGCCTTTGTTTTGTACAAATAGCAGCACAAAGCATTGGATAGAGTGAGCACATAATAAAACGTCAGCAGCATCACAATGTCTGCTGATTCCTTTTTGTCACAGTCACAGGCGAGTGACGTTCAGATGGGAATTTACCTACGCATTCTTGTTTTGTTAGTTTGCTTGTGTAAAATGTGTAATAACGAAACGATGATTAAATATGGGATGGCGAAACACTTGACGGCGTTATTTGTTCTTAAACACCACAAAATTACTTAAAATTTCATCAGATGAAAGTAGACGGTGTTGGATTGAATTACAATAAGTTCGGTCAAAGTTCAGGACTGAAATGAAATATGAAATTGCAAAGGTTGTAGTGGTAAATTGTGGCAATTTTGAAGGAAGGCTTTAATAAGCACAAGTTGAAGTAAATAAAAACGATACTGTGCACATATCCATCGTAATTACATACGTGTGAAATATACATGCGCAAGGAAAGACGATAATAGTGTTCAAACGTTTGAAACATGTATTTATGCAAAATATTGTTATTTGAGGGAATAATGTAAGGGAAGCGAAATCCATATTGATACAGAAAAAAATGCTTCTCAATACTGCGTCAAAACTTGGGCTATTATGATTTTCGTTTGAGAAAAACAACCTGATTTTACTTAATCGAATGAAAATCCCAGTGGCATAAAGAGTGAAAAACGTGTGAACTTTTTATTGTGTTTGTTCGAGTATTTCATCATGAGATTTGCAGAGATGATGCTGACTATATGAATGTATAAATATGCTTACGCATTACAATAAGCGTTGATGTATTCACAAAATCAAAGTGTTGAGCAATGATTTGTAAAATTGTAGCAGAATCGTCTCACCTCTCGAACATTGGGTATTGCCCAGTGATTCAAATTGAATTGCTTATTACACACTCGAATGTATCAAGCAGAAATTTTTTTTGCAAGTAGCTTGCTTAAGCGTGTAACTTGTTTTTGGGATGTGAGCAAAGGGGAACAATACTGAATTATTGAGAGGTTAATTAAACCTGATTTATCACATGACTCTCTGCGCTCCTTCAAGCTTTTTGCACTACACTCCGCTCATCTCACTCGGACGTCATTACTTCAGAGAACAGTGTTTTCCCTTTAACAAAACTCACACGAATTCATACGTTGGCGATGATCACGACTCAAAATTTGCATTTGACATGCATACTGAATGCACTTTTGACTGTTGCTGTTTACCCTACTTCTATTCCCATTATACTTGATGCAGCGACAGAGTTTCAAACCTATCATCCATCATCATCTTTTAAGCTATTTAGCCTAGTTGGTTAGCTTCTTTTAGAGCGCGCAATGCGCGCATAAGAAAATTCATTCTAAAAAGAAGTCAACATAAACGTATATGCTTCTTCGCAGATTATCAGCTAACACCTTTCTAAGGTTTTTCGAATACCAAACCAAATGGGACAATTATTATTACAATTTGATTGATGGCAAGAAAACGTCAGAGGAATGCTGAAGGCGGAAAAAATTACCGGTTTCATTTAAGCACCAAAGCTAAATCCTCAATTAAACTTTGTATATTCAGCACGTAGTTGTGGGTTGATTTATAGAATTTTGCTCCCAAAAAATCTTCTGCTCAGTTACTCTAATCCACTCAATTGTTTGTTGAGTAATTTTTAACGATTACTAAGTGCGTCTGTCCGCTTCGCGAATGAGGACAAGTGGCAAACGGCAATAAACCCGAAATGAAACAGCGAACAAAATACAAGGCTATTTTGGATTGGACAGCAAGAAAATAAGGACGATGTGACAATTGTGTGTCGATACGAGTCTTATAATTATGATTAATTAGTGTCCCACCGCATTGGAAACTATGCGGGGCTTTGCTCAGTTCCTTCTTCAAAATTTAATGGGCATGTCTAGCGCCTGGCTGTCTTTGGCCTGCTAATTTCTTCTAACTTGTGGCAATTTTTTGTGATGACAATGACTTCAGTCTCAAATAATATGGTATGATTGCAATTTTGAAAGCATAGGTGCGCTGTGATGGCTTGAGGCACGATTACAACGCAAAACTCAACGAAGCAATGAGAGATTGCAACTTTATCTTGGTGTAACCACCTTTTGCAATTTCGCCCCAAGTGTAATCAGATGAGGATGATGATGCTCTACTCATGCTAATTTTTCTCACGTTCCGTTACAAAACTCTAAAGGGTATTTCTATGTACGATATTGTCAATCAGCGACGTTTTTGGGCGTAGCGCAGCGATGTACAGACTACAGACATGCAACTCCCTCGAGAACTCTCTTCCCTCGCCTACGAAATCTCTGAGATGACATTGATCTTTGCAAGTGTCCATCGACTTGATTGAATTGTGGAGATCATATTTATTTCGCCACCTCGTTCTAATGAAGGTGATAAATCTGCGCGTCCGCCTTGATTAGTAAGCAGCCCATGTCGCCGAAGTTGGAAGGAAGCTGGTGTGCTATGACTATGATCAGTTTACCGTTTTCCTCTCTGCTTCTTGTTTGATTTGATATTTTGACCCTGTCCTCATTGGCAACTTCCCAAGTGGATGCAACTCTTTCGAGAGAGCGAGAGAGAAAATATACAAACGCGCTTTTCAGCCAAAGGTCGAACTTTGAATGCAATATATTCTTGCGCTGTCCTGTGTGTGCAGCACAGGAAACGAGACATGCGCAGTGCAGACGGTAGGAGAAGCTAAAATAAAAATGATAATCATTTTGCCTGCACACCTAACCCACCTCCCCCGTTGCACAATATTAAATGTACGCGAGAGCGCGACGGGAATTCTTGTGATACGTTTTGAGCGTCATGATCCTTTCAGAGGAAATGAGGAATGAGGCTAAAAAACGGATGTAATGTAAAATGAAGGAAAACTATATTGCAAAATACTACATTCGTCTCCGACGACGACTCACAAGAGAAATTAGCTCAGGTCCCATGATAAATCTTTTTGATAAAACGTGAGACATGATGACGCAGATCAATATACCTACTCCAATAACTCATATTTCTCCTGATGCACTTCTCAAAATTATTGCGAAAATGAAGCAACTCGAGTCGGAAATTCTTTTTAGAGTTGAGGCGTGATAAGGTTGTCAGGTTTGGAAGGGAGTTGGAGTTTATTCATACTCAACTTTTCATTCTAAAGAGAAATTGTGAGAATATGAGCTCAACCAACAGAACATGATTGCAACAGAGGGAGAAATTAATGCTCGCCTCAGGTAGATAACATTATTTGACAAAGTGCATCGATTGCGTGATTTTCTCCTCATGCTCCTTTGCAAAACAAAATGTTCTACTTATTCTCCTTCGAAAGTGCAGCCGAATGCAATGAAACGAGTTTAATCATGCAACGAAATTTTGTTTGAAGCGTGTGCCACATTGGCTGCTTTTCTCAAAAAACCCAAGTTAACTGATGAGTCACGGAGAAACAATCACTCTCCACTTGTCAATGAGAAGGATTTGGTTTGGATGGTGTCTTAAGGAGCCTAGTTAGAGCAAGAAGATGGAGAGAAGCACGTTCGAAGTTCGAACTCTCTCAAAATAGAAACTTGATGAAATTTCTATTCATGCATGCTCACACACGATCAATCACAGAATAATAAATCAATTTTTTTTGAGTAAAGCTACCTTTCTGAATCCGTTTTCAATTCCAATTCATATTGGTCCCCACGATCAAATGAGAAATTTCAGCCAGATATTTGTTGTACTTGAGCAAATCGTATTACTTTCAAATCTCTGCCATGATATCCTTTTCCTCAACAAAAACGCTTTTTTCAAATGTGTGCAAGTGCAAACACATGGACGATTCTTCTCCAACGAGCACAAATCCCACAAGATTTATTGCCTTTATTATATATTATTCCACAATATTCACCTTTTTCAAAAACTGAAAACTTGTAACTGGAAAGAAAGAAAAACTTGTGCACACCTTTTTTCCTCTTTTCTCACTCACTATTTACCTTTGTCTCACCTTCCTCTTCCTTCAGAGAGAGAAGATGCGAAAAAGTGTTATAGAGAACTTGTGCATGTATCTATCTGCACACTATCCATGAGTCGTGTTGATGTTGTGATTGTGATGGGCTGATGACGACAACAGCTCTGGTTGCCTCTTTCCATGTAAATTCACAATTCACAATGTTACAGCCACCACATTGTGAATATATCGCTCCTTTCGGGATTGCACACACCACGATCCACTTTTTCTCTCATATGCACTTTTGACTTGGAAATAAGAGAGCTCTCTCCCTCTCCCTGCTTTTCCTTCCACAACCAATCTCTGTCTACTTTATATTACAGCGTTATCCCCGTGTTGTAGTGGAGGAAATACACAGTTTTCTTGTTGCGAGTGTGGAGAATGGAGAGAAGAAGTATATAAGCCTTTAGCTCTCAGCTTTCCTCTAGTATTTTCCCTCGGCTAGGCCAAGCCAGATGATGAATGCATAAAAGGAAGTACACAAGGGGCTATATGTGGATAGAGAGCGAGACGAGAGGAAAAGACCACCCAATAAATACGAGGA
Source organism: Heteromurus nitidus (assembly GCA_034687055.1). Taxonomy (NCBI): domain Eukaryota; kingdom Metazoa; phylum Arthropoda; class Collembola; order Entomobryomorpha; family Entomobryidae; genus Heteromurus; species Heteromurus nitidus. The sequence goes on along the minus strand of JAQFZW010004220.1, from coordinate 6,219 downwards.
GAGTTGTAGTAGCGTAGTAAAAATTTTCACTTCGGGATTGCCGAGAAAATCGAAAGGAAAGGACGAACGGTCTGGAGCGTATTAAAGCGGTGGATAGCCTGAGCACAGCACGAGAGCATTGACGTATGCAGCTCTTGCTCTCCTTTTCCCATCTAAAAACTCAACTCAAACTCACCTATCCATTCTAGCGATAAACGACACGGCCTGGCCTCTCCTTCTCTCTCTCTCTTCACAAAAAAGTTTGTCTGACGTACACACGACGAGCTGCCTTCTCACTCCTCATCTCAAAATGTATAATGTGGATATACATGTGGTCTGATGTCATACCGAGTTTTCTGCACAGAGCACAAGAACTTCTTGCTAGTAATCATTATCATAGCGTACAGACCAATGTAAATATACCAAGTGGATGGATGGATAAACGTGCACAGAGTATGCTTTTGCCATATGAGAAGTGTGTGTGTGAGTGTGTAAAGCGAGCCGTTTTGTGGTCGTTTTCGTTATAATCTACGTAGGGACATAGAGGAATAGGAGGAATACGATAGATATATTTTACCCATTTGCCCACGTAACGTAACCAATTTCCGAGTCTCACTTCTTCAATGGAAATACGTTTGGCGAGAATATATGGAAAGTTGTTCTGCTGAGCTGAAGGAAAGACAACGGTGCTCAATGTGAGCGTCTCGCGCTCAGGAATGCACATTTACATTATGCACTAGAATCGAGTTATCAAACATGTTTTGCAAAATTTATATATAAAGTATATTTGAGGTGAGCCTTGGAAAAACGTGTGCTCACATCGTGTTGTGCAACTCACATGTTTTCCTTTTATAATTACTATTTTTGTCTTATGATTCACAATTATTCATACAACACAACTTATGCAACCTGGGAAAAAATACTGCCACTTCTTCAATCTTCTCTCAATATCGTGTCAGAGTGAGAGCACACATCTGAAAAATATTAATGAAGTGTTAATCATACTGCCAGATGGGCTTATACACAAAGGGCTGTTGTGAAATGTTACGCGACCAAAGTCTGATGTCATCAAAAGACTCGTCGTGATAATAGTAATAGTGATGACCATGACCGTGAAAAGGCTAGAGTGCACAAGAACAAGAAGCAATGCTTGTGTATATACATGTATCTCAATATTCAAGTGTGTAAGGGCAGTTATCGCACTATTTGTGTATGTCGGATGGAATTGTATGGTATCTCGTTCATAACATCTCAGATTTAAATGCTAAACAAAATTCTCAATAGAATTTCTCCCAGCATTATTTTCGTTGATTCGTCCATTATCCACAAGACGGCAGGAACCATTGGAAAGTTGTGATTGCAACGATGACAAAAATGGACTGTAAATTATGCTTTTGTTTTGCTTTCCTGTTTGCTTGGGAGAAACATCAATTTAATATCTGACATTTAACGAAGAAGTGGTAAGTTGTGAATAATATATCAATACTGGAAGGGGAAATCGAATCCGGAAGAGTTTTCTCTTATTTAAATTAAACTTTACCTACTTCACAAGGCCAAATGGTGATTGACGACAGAAGTTAATATTCAGCGAGAGAAGCATATAATATTCTATTGATCGCATCATTCCATCGTTCGTCGTACGATTCAACTTGTATTATATAAGGTTTCATTTCAGGAGTCAAAATTCAAGTGAAAAAAATACCGGACAATTTTCCAACAGGTCCGATGAGAATATACACCTGAAAGCATATATCCTTTCTCAATGCTACTCTGTTCAAGGCGAGATTAATTGGTGAGGTCAACGCAACCGTGAGCTTGTGAAGAGAAAAAAGTGATTCGATATACTGCGCAGTTTTTTTACACACAAAATATTCGCCGGGTGTCTGCTCTCAATCTCACCTTTCCAGAGTTGTCCAGAATGAGAGAACACCTACGCAGTAGATCATTATACATGTTACTTAAGCTGAGAGAAGCAGTCAAGCTCGTAAGACATCACATGCAACACATGTGATCCAACGATGTTATTGGCCCAACTCTACTTCATATTCCCTATCTACTCCATCTTTATTATGCTGGTTGTAAAAGAGGATAACATACAGTTTCTCTATATATGCTCGCTTCTCAGCCACTCCAAATTTTGTACTGAAACTGTCAAATTGAGCATAAACAATGTTAAGACTTGAAGGAAAAAGCGATCACAATCAAATGGAACACCTGGTTTTTGTCTCCCTCATCATGTCACATATATGTCATCACGTCATATTTTATTTTAATGTTTTTCTATTTTGATTCCGCTCGACTAGCGCTTGTTGCACTTTTCTCTCAATTTCCAACTATAATTTTTTTGAAACATTTTTATTTTTTGCATATTTTTGTTGTGGCCACGGAGCAGTTCGTACTAAAACTCTACCACGTCAATAAGGATATCCGCATAAATTATGCATGTATCTTCTATCTTCGCTTTTGAATCAGCTCATTCAAATTTTAAACCCGAGTCGCCGATAAAACACATTTGCAAAATATATATAGTCAACATGAGAACATGCGAAGTAATATCATAATTGTTTCAAAAGCTGTTGCATAATGTATCAAACTCTGTCAGAAATTGTTCCATAATTCAGAGAAAAGGCTACGAGAAAACAGAAAAGTTGTGACAGTTTGAATGTGAAAAAACAAGGCAATTTCAAATTTACAATAATGCTTGACAGAGACCTCGTAAAAAATGCATGCGCCAATACGGTGCAGAAGTAAAATGAGAATTTTATGCTTGTTACTGTTTGTACTTTGGCTGATAAAGGATTGTGTTAACGACAGTTTTTATTGCTGCTCCCTAGTAGATCGTACCACACATTTTATGAGTTTTTTGTTGTTGTTTTACATAAAGCAAACTCGATATTAAATGACAAAATTGTGAGTACAGCATATCCTCAGGGAGAACCCACAATTGCAAAATAATTTTCTCTCATGAAAATGCAACAAAGTCTGGAAAATTGGAGCGGGCACGGGGCACGGGCAGGGCACAATGGATTTGACCCTGACCTGCTATTCTTCAAACGCCCATGATAAATTTTACAATTATGTTATAACTTTTGCACCAGCTGAAATTTGACGCTCTAAAGTTGATGGCGATGAGTGACATTTGATTCGATTATGGTAAACATGATCACCGAGCACACGTGCCAAATGTTATAAATGTAAATATAGGAATATAGCAACTGGAATGCTCGCATGCATGCATATTAATTTTTAAATTGGAAGAGTGGAAGCCACTCCAAATGTCGAAATTTCCTCAGTCCAGTCCTCCTCACTCGAGGAAAAGTGAAGTGGACGAAAGCTCTGTTGGTGTTGCGTGCGTGTGCAAATGTCCACCTCTCACTAATTATTCATTCCTTTTGTATTTCAACCGGCATATAAAGGGTGACAGGGAAGAGGGACCGGTGGAAAGAACATTTTCGATCTTTATCAATATTGCAAAAGGATTTTCTCCATCCCAAAAGCTTATAAGCATTATTTCGTGAAGGTTATATTTTTCGAAACTGCTCAAAATAATTGCCATCAATTTCAATGCCACTTTAAAGTTTAGAATCATGGTGAAGTGGCTATTGAAAATCAGAAAGTTGCATAATAACGCTCTATAATTACAGACGAACTGGTTGCCACTTTCTAAAACATGCAGCAATAATCATTTATTTACAGCTATTGGCGTCGCATGCTCATCGTCAGTTCACTGCACCGGCTCGCTAACGTTCCTCAATTTATGCACACAAGAGAGCCATTCGTTGTGATGAATGAAAGCGTGCAATCAAGTTTTGCAGTTTCGTAAGGTTCAGAACAACAACTTCCTTCCGCTATGATTATGAATGTGAATCAGAGCAGGAGCACTTGTTAGATGCACGAATTCATATTTGCATACGTTTGCTGTAATGTCGTACGTGACTTGTAAACTCCGAGAATGCAATCGCCTTTTTTTATATTCCGCTTCACTCAATCGATACATATTCTGTCTAATGATGCAAGAGTCAATAGTCCTTTCAATCTAATTAATTGCAAATTGGAGCTTAAATGTTAAGGAAAACTCGGCCCATAAACTGATTGATGTGTATAGCTGCATGACATATGAGGTGAAATTCAGTCCACAAAAAAGTATGCTTTCTAAAACACATGTATTTCTTACCTTCAATTTTCTTGCTTATTCCTTGTTCTTGGAGAGATGGCTGATGGCCAATGAACTAGAGTTTTGCTATATCCCTGAGCTGGTCAATTACTCCGAGTGGATCAGGTCAGGTACATCTCATATTTTCAGTCAGATACGCTCTGAAGAAAAAGCCGGCTTCAGCACAACCAACCCACACAAAAAGTTGCATGGGAATGAGTGAGTAGTTTTGCTTTTGGGTACATCTGCAACTTGCAACGTGTCTATATCTTTCTAGTTCTCCTTCAAAAAACGTGATTCCTTCCTCCTCATTATTTTTTGCTGACGTAACAATACGCAAGAAAGGTTCAATTCAGAGTCACACTAATTTGCACTCAACTCAAGCATAACGCCATATCTGAGGATATATGAATCAGCGGACCCCTTTCAGAAGTTAGCCCTATTTCACAATGAAACTCAATCCACTAGTCACAAAGAGACTGTTTTCTCTGTTCAACTTACTTTATTAACTGGTCCTGTACTGTGGTGACGAGCACTTTTGAGAGTGTGAGAATTTTTCACCAAACTTTCCCACTCGGATGATGATGACTCATATTGTACTTTTACGAATAGATCAGTTTAAAAAATTAATCCCACCGGCACATCAAAAATTTCCTGGTGCTTGCGTGTTTCGAAGGCACCTGGAAACTGTTCAAGTTTGAAATGACAGGTTTTTCCCTTTGTCAAAACTGTCAGAGAGAATGAGGGAAGTTGGTGACAGTTGCTGCGATGACTCGAGAGGAGGAAAAGCAAAAGTCGTGATCGCGACCAACTACCAACTCCACACTGAACAAATTCTCTCCGTCTAACCGGCCCAAGTCCGCTTCACAGACTCCTGCCCAAATTCAGGGTTGAACTAGCTTTTCCTTTCCTCCGACCGCATAAACATACACATAACGACATAACGCTTTCTCGCTGAGGCAGGAGAGAGAGAGAGAGAGCGTACCTCGGCTTATGCAACGAAAACTTCACGCCTTTGACTAGGACACGGGACGTATCCTCACCTTTTTGGCCAAATGTTGGGTGAAATGAAGAAAGCTCATTCACTTTGAGTTGAGCCCCGGTGTGGGAATAAAATGTGCCAAGTCCATAACCACAGCCGCCGTCAGCCGTCACACAAGATCATCATCATCATCATCTCATCTTCGGACGTAACAAGGTGTACCTACCACCCATTTCCGAGCGTTTACATTTTCTAAAAGGAAGACGCTTTCAAAGTGTCCTGTAAACACCAAAGAGTGCAGGGTACTTTGCAAATACCTGACATTTAGGCAGCCACAAAAAAAGTGACTACGTCAACGAATATTCTTACGTAAGAAAACTAATCGTAAGTGATCAACCGCGGAAAAGGAGAATGATATTCAAGTTTTTAGTTTAAATATTTGAATTCAAGAAGATATGATTATGGTATGGGCCCACTGGCAGGTGGAGGGATGCACGCTTCACATGAGCAATCACTTCTTGCATTTGTCTTGTCTTGTGGCTGGCGAACTGTGAGCCTTCTCTCTAACGACGACGGCGAGCTTGCCTCCTTCTGCCGTCATTGCTATCGTCATTGTAGATACCTATCGCAAAATTTTTATACATACATACATACATTCATCATATGTATATATTTGCAAAACTGCAGTCTTCAAACTGCAAGAATTTTCCCTTATTTACTTTTCAGAGAGATCCTCCAACACTCGGCTTATGTGTGTATTTTTTGCAAATTGCGTGGGCTTCCCTTGGGTCCTGTTTCATGACAAGCCGAAGTAGTAACAGTATTTTACAAATTTCTTTGGAAAAAATCCTCGTTCGGGTAAAGCGAAACTTGATCATTATGGAACAAGTGTGTCGTCAATTCCTCCTCTTATAGGTCAAGTTTATTTCAGGAGAGACGGAAAACCAAAAGAATGTTATGTTATTCAACAGCTTCACATTTTCCACTCGATTTCCAACCTACAATCAAACCAGGAGAGGTAAACATAAAACATATAAATATACTAAAAGTGTTACTGGGGAAAAGTATGGATCTCTCTTTAGCATAGGTTACGTTTCAATTGGAA
>JAQFZW010004219.1:0-10765 GCA_034687055.1 Heteromurus nitidus | reverse complement strand
CAAAACTCACCAGCTCTCCAGCTATACGAGATTTTTGCTTGGGGTTTTAACTACTTTATGTTGTATGTAGAAATTTTCTATTATTCCTTGCCATTTTTTAGAAATTCGTAATGGAATTCTACTTTTTGCACACTGTATCCTGATTTAAGAGTGGATGAACTCTAAATAGCCCTCTAAATTAAGATCCTGTGCTCAGATTGAATTTAACACAAAGTGTCAAATCTAACGCCCATAATTTCATGCAAATAGAAAATTCACAAGAAACTTTCCTCTCGCCATTCTTAACTAGTTTTCAGACGTCGTATCAGATTTCACGATTAAATATTCAATATTGCAAATATAATACTGGACTGGACTTGGCGGAAATGTAAATTTCCAAACTGTCAACACTGATGAGATTCCTACAGTTTACTGAAAAACAATGGGTAGCTTTTGTTTGGTTCTCTGCTGGACTCGGATTTGGACTATATATATATTTGCATATTATTTTCTCACAAATCCATTATATATCCACTTGGCTCTCCAGACTTCTCCAGACTTTATAATTGATCGACATTATCTTCGTATGAGATTTCTTTCCCTATTTTTCACAACCACGTCTGCCATTGCATTGCCCTAATTTTACAAAAAAAACGCAAAAACGATAGAAGTATTTATTTTAAAAAACTTTGGGTTGCTCGTCGACTGTGAACTGGTTGACTCGTGATTGTTTGGAGTTTACGACTTGTGACCAGGCCAGCGCAGAGAGCATCCAGTTTTGATCAAAGAAACTTGAGATGATTAAGAAAACGGATATAATATATTTTTATGTTTGAGCAGCAGATGTTATGTACAAGCATTTGGTTTTCTTTTCCCTTTTTCTTATGTTTACGATTTGGAACTGTTGTTGCTTGATCTTTATCTCTCCTGCTGGCTGCTGCCAGGCCAGGCCACATATAAATGCTCTTTTTTGCACCTCTCCACTCATCTATACTTATAAAATGTGAAGTTGTGAAGCCACTACTATGTACTACTGCCTCTCTCACCAAAATCTTCCGAGCAAGTCAACTAATATACTAATGCATGGTCCTATATGAATTTAATTGATATTTTACATTATGATTAATAGGCATCAATTCTTTATTGATTATAAATTCGAGTTATACTTTTAAGCATCTAGAAAATTGAAGTTGTAACGTTGTAAGTGGTGAAGTTATGTGTGTACTTATTGCAAACAAGTGCATATGTAATAGTAAACATAGCCTTAACCATAGCAACCCAAATAAATTGAAAGATTTTTGCTGATAATTAAATGGCTTGCTGCACGTGTTCTAGTACTTAAATGCCTAAGTTGTCGTCAATTCGTCACAAATTAATAATTTTGGCAGACATAAAGTACGGATGCGAATACGTTAAAAGCTCATAGGATTTTTGGGTGGACTCACGGCTAGTACTTCATCGTTGGATTACGCATGTAGACACATACTCTACAACGTCGGTGTACGCAGGTGTTATAGGACTCTCTTTCGCTCAAATCTTTAGTCCAGGGAAAATTTTTTCTTCGTATGCATAACATGTGTAAGTATAATGCACAAAGTACCTTTCTGCCAGATGAACGACAAATTTCATTTCTTAAGGTAGGTGTATAAAAGCGTGTCGTCTGTAGATGAGCGATGGATGAACAAGTCTCATTGGAATGTGGCTCAAATGAGTCCTGACATGTTAATTGATAAAAATAAAGTGATGAAAAATGACATATGTGATGCTACTTAATTATATTTATTGAAGAGATTAATAAATTTCTTGTATGTATAAAAAAATATATGATATGCTTATGACACTATACACAGTTGTAGGTAAATAAATTATTATATGAAAAATCGCGAGTTCATACGGAGTTGATAAAAACTTTGGTTAATTTTTTTTTAAGTTCATGAAAAAGCGTCGAATATGTCTTGCATGAGTTGTACATATATTCTCAGAATTAGGAATGTGAAGGTTTGGTTTGCGCCTGGTTGCTTCCACTTCCAGGAAACAATACACGAGCGCCTACACACTAATTGAATGGGAAGAAAAAACAAGGGGAAAACAAGTTTGGCAGTTTCCTTTTAAATTTTAAAATAAGTTTCTTTCTTCTCTTGTTTGGTGTTGGTGTTGCCGTGCCCGAATTGGCAGAGCGCATTCCTTTTACCATATTTGCACACACGAGAGCATATCTCTACGAGATCTTCATACCAACCATACACCATCAAATGCATGAGCTGCACAATAAATTATTCTCCTACAAGCTTCCCCGAACACATCTGCTCTTTTCACTACTTAATTCCGCAGAGTTTAGAGGCACATTTTGCAGCTGTCACTCGTCATAATGAAACAATGCCATGTGCGAGAGAGAGTCAAAAGTGCATGGAGGCGATCAGTGTACAGATGTTCTGATTTCCTTTAAAATGAAATATGGAAATGAAAGTAAAACAACTGGGAGTGAAAATTTGACAAAGGAATTGCTTTTAGATTGGAAGAAAAGAGTCGTGTGAACATGTTGCAAATTTCACCTTTTGTTGGGAAGACTATTTTTTCATAGGACAAAGCAAAACGTCGGGCTTTTTACGAGAAGATGTACGTATGAGTTGAGTGAACGGGCAATTTTGGATTTATGCTATGGTGTTCAATCTTAATATCTTTATACATATAGGCGCTTGTTGGCCTTTGTTCAAATCGTGTAATATGTTAAAAGGCTTTCCGTAATTTATCTTGCCAGTCGGCCTGAAAGTCCTTTATTTCGCTAAAGCCAAACGTGATGTGAGGGAAACAAATTTATACACTACGTTAGGACAGTTACACTTTTCAAAAAAAACCTTAAAAGGAAGAAATAGGACGAGAACGACTTTTATGTATTTTTTCCAACCTGTAAAGTTATATGACATGGCATCCAAATATTTAGATATGTTTGAATAATTCATAAATAAAATATGTTGGCAGTTATAACAAACATGTTCCATTTTTCAGTTTATATATGCGCTTGTCATATTTGCTGTTGCTAAGAATTTAAAATTTCTCCAGAACTCACATTCCACACAAATGATAAACGAACATCAACGAAGGACACATGATTATTTAAATCAAAGAAAAAGTCATTTGATTGAGTGAATTGTTCGTGTTCAGGTGTTTCGAAGTAGGTAACGGAAACATTGGAAAGTTTCCGGTTCCACTTGAACTTCAATGCGTGGGACAAAGACAAATTAACCAGATGAAATGTTCAATGCAACCGAAAGTATATGTGTATATTATTATATGTCGGCGGAGAAACTAATGCAGCACAGAATTGGACCAAGCTAACATTACAATTCCAAGAAAGCACAGGGATACTTAATTTCTGCAGGCGTTTTCTCTACACACATGTATATTTACTTACATAAAACATAGTGTAAATTTAGAACTCCAGCATGTAAGGAAAATTACAAACCATGCAAAAAATTGTTTCATGTTTTTCAAAGCGTCTTGTAGGAAGTGGTTTATGGTTTTATTTTTCTTTCCTTACTTCTTTCAGCAAGCAAATGCAGGGCAGTTTGTAAACTGCTGACATGTTAAAAAACTATGTTAAATCTTCATCTTCAAAAATCTTAAGGTTTCATATCTTAAATATTTAGTTACGCAACAGCGTAGATCGCTTTCGGTGAAAGACCAAGGTTGCTACTTCAGATTTGTATATTATTTTATCAAGATTTATTGTCTTTTGCGAGACATTTCCCAACTAGTATTTCAGAGTGAATTGTTTCTGAACGTCATTTACGTAGTAAACTAACGAAGCCACGACGCGACAGCGTCATACTCGCTCCTCAGTAAGGAACTAACAAAGCATCAAGGTCCATCATAAAAAAATATTTACAAGTCTGCTTTCGGCAGTCTGTATAATACTGTACTGCAAGAGTGCGAACTACATTGCATTGCGATGAGATTACACTCCTTCCAAATTTTGATCAGTCTGGGAACGTTTCCTAGCTCATGGTCCACTTGGATGTAATTAAGTGCAAGATTGAAGTCGACTCGCAACATCTTTCCGGTTCTACATTCGGATATAAATACAAAGACCAGGCTTCCCACGACAGTCTAGCATCATTCTACCAACCAGTTCTCCTTCTCTTATCGAAGTCAAAGTCAACATAATCGCAAAGGGAGATAATCGTGTTCGTGTTCGTTCAATAATCATCATTTGTAAGTTACATTTAAACATAGACCATATGACCACCATATCCTATACAACTTCTTTATGATACTTTGCGTTTTGCTTCTTACAATTAGACAAAAAAGCTTTGCCAACGTTACGTCTATGTTTTTTCCAAATATAATGCGATTTTGCTATAAGCAACAAAGGGTTCCTAACTTATCGTATGGGCACAGACTGAACGAAATATTCTTTCAGCGCGAAACATAAAGTATGTTTTGTGAATCCCAGCTGAGCTCCGCTCTCCTCTTTGGAGTAATTACACGAAACGTGATAAGTTGTAAGTGGTAAACGATAACAGCTCTAGGTTTTAGGGGAATTCATAAAAATTCTACTTTGTAAGTCATGAAATTTGCGTGACGATCATGATTTCAGCTGCGATCATTAAATCACATCGTTTAATGTACAATGTAGCAGTTAGCAAAATTTATACAGATACTTGTGTCTGTGTGCAAAGTTAAATAAAATATATGACTACTGTCGACCGTCATAATGTGAACGAACACAAACAACAAAAAGATAATGACAAATAAAGTTATGGATAAGAAGTGTTAAAACTGAAATAAATTTCTCCGTCCTTAATTTGCCTTCACTTCAATGCCTCTCTTTGTGTTTACAGTGTAATGCGCAAACAAAATCGTTTTTTACATGAATGTAGGCTGTAATTTTTCCTTTCTCAGTTATCTAAAGTAACAAGTTTTTAGTTAGAAATTAAGAATAGTTAAATATCTAGAAGTGATAATGTCCACAACGAAGGAAATTGTCCACCAAGGGTGGCTTACTAAATCCCCACCTACGAAAGCTATTTTTAGACCGGTAAGATTACCATTGTAGTTAGTATTCAGTAAACAGTTTGGGTCATATATTTCGTATATTTCATAATATTCCTTACAACTTACCATTTACAATTTACAGATCATAATTTGTGAAGTTTATAGTATAAAGTTTGTTTAATTTCTTCGACTATCTGAGCCATGCTATACTGTCAACTCGGTGTTATGATTAATTAATTACAAATTTTTAATATGATAATTGTTTAGCGTTGGAGGAGACGTTGGTTTATCCTGAAGAGTGGTTCCTATCCTCATCAATTCGTACTCGAGTATTTCACGGATGAGTCATGTCGCCGTCAGAAAGGCCTAATTAACCTTGATGAATGTGAACAGGTTTGTTTAAGTGAAAAAAAAGTTGTGAATCCCCATTGGCATTCTATTTACTGAAACATAAATATCAACTGTTGTACATGTGACGTTGTTAATTATGTTTTTAGATTGCTGGACCGTTAAATGTACAAGATAGGCATAGGTATACATTCCACCTGCGAACTCCAAGTAGAACTTATTACTTGGCAGCAGACAGCGAGTCCGAAATGAATAAATGGGTGGAAGGACTCTGCCAAGTTTGTGGCCTCAAAACGGTGGAAGATGAAAATGATGGGAATATAGGTATTTACGATAATTAATTATTTACGAATTATATAATTTGCTACTTTTGACTTTACTTGAGTTTGATTTTAATTGGTTGATTTTTTAATATATTTTAGTGTACGTGAAAGCGACAAATGAAAACAGTAAACCACCAGAAACGGAAAGTCCTGAGGATCGCACGGAAAGTAATGGAAGTAGCCCTACTCCTTCGAATAAAAGCCCTTCTGGTCCTTATATCCCAATATCAGAATGTTTTACTGGGAAACCAATAATTTTCAATCCAAATACTAATGAAGAAGTGACTTATTACAACACCTCGTCTTTCCCTTTCCCACCAAAAGTAAACTGGGCAACGCATCCTTACAAGAAGGATTCAAAAGAAACCACTGACTCTTCGAATGATGGTAAAGTACAGCAAAGCCAAAGACCCAATGATACAAATTACGTTCCACCTAGACCTCCCAAAAAGACGTCCTCGAAACCAACCACACCAACTGCAACCACAGTGCAGCCTAAACCTAGTTGTAGCCCGCAGAGCCCTGATCCTGTAAATGGTCCTCCTGGTCATTTCGCAGGGGTTTATAAAAACGTCGACGAAACTCAAGATTTATCTTCTCCCTCATCTTTGCACTCCCCACCTGGCTCAGGGGGAGGACTCTACTGTAATATATCTGATACTACAGAGAATAAGACTGCTGGAGCTCCGCTTTATCAGAACCCTTCTTCACTACAGTCAGTGACGACATCTCCAAGTCCAACAAGTGCGTCAGGGAATTCTACTAGTGCCATACCTCCGAAAGTAGATCGAAATCTGAAGCCTGATGTGAAGAAAGCACATGATATCAATGCAGCTTTGAGAAGTCACCAGTCCCTTTCTCCGTCAACCCTACAATCTCATAGCATGACATTGCCAAATAAGAGCAGCCAAAGTAATGTCTATGGCGGAGCGCATTTTCCTGGTCCAGAAATTGATCGAACAAGAAAACCATCCGATGGGCATCTGACATTGAGCGATACTCCTGCAATGAAGTACCAGTTTTCCTTGAAAAACAGTGCTCGGAGTCCTACTAGTTCGACGAATGCAAACACTTTGCCAAACAATTCAAAGAGACGTGGTCCGTTTCTTTCCCCACATGACAAAAAACCAATTGCATATCACGAACATGAATCAGCACAGGAGCTTAGTGGAACGTATATGCAGATAGACTGTAAATCACTCAAGGAAAGTGATGCAAGATCACAGACCTTGAAATTGCCAAGTAATAAGAAGGTAGGAGCCGGAGCAGCTCCTCTCGACGGTTCTGTGGAATACAGGGTTATCGACCACGTGAAGACCAAGGCATTGAATCAAATGAGAATTGACAGAGAAAAGCAACTACAAACGAATCCCATGAAACACTGATGGTCATTGCTAATGTCTACATTATGGATAAATGTTTATTTCAAAGTTTGCATGTTAAAGTTTGACTGTTACTGACGATAAGTGGTGAAACTGAAAGATGGGTGTGTGACGTGATATATCGGTGTCCTAGGGCCTCAATCATACTGGGACAAAAATAATATGTCATAAAGAGATAACTTTCCGTGGATGACATGCCTACGGATCATTTATCCAAGCCTAGCTGTTCTTAGCCTTTGTTTCTGGACAATGTGTTATACTGTTGTGCATCAAAACGAGACAATTAAATGCATTGTCAGTCACAATTTGATACGTGATGTGCATAGTAAGATTAATGTATATGAAATACGAGTTCAAGTAGTGTACGTATGTTGTCACTGTTACGATGCAATATGTAGGTTCGAACTGAAAGTATTTGTTCAGGTCAGCGTCGTGAAGAAACCCGACAGAGACTTTGTTTGCATTTAATTTTAATTATGGAAACCTGTAACTGCATAGATGCAGGTGGGGTTAAATGTTGAAGATGTGTCTTTCTAAGCATTTCTTGCGCAACTGTTGCCTTTGATTTTTTAGTATTTCGTGACGATCACTTTAATCTAGAACACAGACAAAACTTGCATTGCACGACAACGATGGTTGTGCAATGAACATCTCCAGCATTTCTTATGTGCGCTATTGTAAGACTAGATGGCTTCCTTCAATGAATCGTTAATAATCCACAAAAGTTCAACAAATAAAATTTGCTACAACTCAACGTGTGAAACTTTAAATTCGCGATTTTTACATTCAAAAATATTCTTATTCTTACTCCAAAATCAGTCTTAAGTTTCGACGTGATTCTGTTAATGGCTTTTGAATGAACGAGGTTATATATATAATTTATTAACTTTATGTGTAATGTACAATAGTTACTAACATATTATTGAATCATTTACGCAGAGGATTTATATGAAAATTCCAACTTTTATGGTGGCGAATGCGTTGTTGCCACCATACCATTATCAACAGTGGAAATCCGAATATGGGTCAATTTCGGTTATTAGTTTTGTATTAATTCATAGATAATAATAAAACACGTTGGAGCAGATGTCGCTCTAGTGATGCAACTGCAACTGACTACACCTCTTGATAAAGGAGGTCTGCCGTTATTGTGGTTCATGGTGATCTGATCTCTCTGGTGGATTTCTTCTTGTGGATGAGTCGGAGTCAAGTGTAATTATTAAATTTCAGTCATCGTACAAGCTTTGATATGAATGAGAAACGGTGTATTTCTTTAAAGTAGATTATTATTGTTTTCCATACTTATGCTTTCAATAGGATGACTCGCTTCATTCATTCGTTATAAAACGAAGTGCGACTAGAAGTGAGAAATGAAACACAAATTAAATCAGTCACTCATTTGGTGGTAGTCAAAAACTGATTTTAAATCAGGCAAACAAATTTTGTAGCAAGGACAACGATAAGTCGAATTTGCAATAAACTTATAAATTCATATGATTTGTAAAATACAAGTAAAATATTGATTTACTATACTATAAATACGTAAACATAAATTGATACTGGAGATATATGTTTTTCCAAATGAATCGATCTACAAATCCTTTTTATAAAAATAAATAAATAAAAATAATAAAATATGCCTTGTAAACTAAAGGCTCGGAGGTTCCTGTGCAAAATCTCGTGCTAAAATCATACTTAAGGCATCAAACCTTGAATATGATTTTTGCTGGATTTACGTAGCAACTAAGATTAAGTCCTGTTGTCATTATTTTAGGAACTTTAGAATATACTGAAAACTGTATTAATTAGATAATGTGACAATCTGTTTCCCTTTGTAGAATTTTTTTTGTAAACACCTTCATCCATGTGTATTAACAAAGCTCTATGAACAACCACTATTTTCAATTAGACAATATACAATCTTGCTAGCAATACGCTAGAAAAAAATGGTACTCTCCCTAAACAATCATGTTAGTCATGTAAAAGGTTAAATATTAAACCACATTTAGCAATGTAGTATTAGAAAACGGATTTCCAAGTGCTAATTTCCCCTTCTTCTTCTTCTAAACTGACAACTGAACAATTCGACAAAGTAAGTCTAATTAATGCAGAAACCTGGTCAATGGCAACGAGAAAATTAAGGAGAAAGGATTTTTCCATGTGATTTGGACAAGAGTGGTGTCTTACCAATTTGATAAAAATTAAAAAACTCTAATTATGATATACCCCAGGAAACTAATTTGTACAACTTTAATTAGTTTTTAATTAAATCTTCAGATTTGAAGACTGACATATAATATTGAACGCTAAACACAAACGTGATGATGATATAAGGTTACAAAAGGCTATGTTTCATATAGCCTTAAAAACATACCAAACTGCAATCTGCTAAAAGATGTTGTTTTTTTGTCGCGCATGCATTTACTTTTACTATTTCCAATGGCATAGCAATGCGAATTTTTTATTATTTCAATCAATAATCTGCCATTATTTAGTCATACAAAAGCTAATTAAAGTAAAGTAACTAAATTTAGTTTTAAAAATAATTTTTAGCATATTTTACATATTGAAACTTCTTTGTGTAAATTAAGAATTTTAGTTAGCTTAAATGAGCGTAGTTAGCGAAATAAAGTGGATTTATTTGTTAAAATTGTAGATTCCATGTTTTTTTCTGCATCAAAAAATTATTTTTTCATATGAATTTCTTTGTTGTCCGAAGTCCGTAGAAGTCTGGAAAACGGGTGCATTGGCATCCGGAGAGATGCTGCTGGATTCATGTGAGATTCTGGAATAGAATATAGATTTACGCACGAAACTCAAACGCTTGGGATTATTTGGATCCTCTGGAAAATGTGCATGAGTTCTTTGGAGAGTTCTTGCTGTTTTGAGCTCTTGTTGAGGTTGTTTGTCCATAGCCAAAAAAATCAACTGACTTACTGAAGATAAGTCATGAGAAAATCGACAGTAGTCAATTTAACTGATTAAATTTCAAGTTTCAAGGTTGTTTATCATCAGCTCAGATGTAGTTTCATGTTTAGGTGTAACGTCGGTCATCAGTTAAAGTGTGCTAGCTTCCTAGTTTTTTTTCTCTCACGCCGAGTGTGATTTTGTTTTGAATGGTTATTTCAGTTGTTTGCCAGTGTTTTCCGGCTACTGATTGAGGGTCAACTCTACAATTTCAGATTTGGTAACTTTCAGAATATACTCGCATTTATTTATCTTGAGCTATCAGTTATCTGAAGTAGAAACAGTAAAAAGTTTATTGTTTATTTACAATTTGAAGTTTGATACATCAGTATAACGAATATATTTTAATTTAATGTGTCATCATGTTAGCTCATTCATTAACTGTACTGTGGAAACTACCGAGAGTGTCGAGGAAGTTGCCAGTGATTCACCCATTGTCAGTTGTATGCCGAATTTCATCTTAGAAGGTGTTTCTGGTGGAATACCGGTTACCGGAAAGAAAGCATCATCAACTTAGCCTATTACGGGCAATAGTCAACAATACGGTTAGTGCAAACGTTGAATGTTGTTGTAGAGATTCTTGATTGTTGTGAGTAAAATCATAAAATCATTTATTTGTGCGTTTTGCTTTTTCAGTGAGCGGCTGACGGTGTTCAGTGTAATATCTCCCTGCCTTAAACAAATTTGAGGGGACTGGTCTCATAAAATAACCACGATGACTTCAAATCCGATGAAGTCCCTTCCTCCTAAGGAAAATGCGTTATTTAAGAG
>JAQFZW010004218.1:0-10766 GCA_034687055.1 Heteromurus nitidus | reverse complement strand
GATTTGTTTGCTTGCTAAGCCTCAGCATCACCAGACATCACATAAAAATATGCATTTGCATAAAATCTCCGGGTCTAGTAATGACACTCATTTTTTGAACTTCGTCACTGCCTTTTTTCGTACGTGGCGAACGTTTTTTATGGCAAAAAAATCAAATCCATCGTGTGTATGCATACATATATTTCATTCCGATAATATCAGATATATGGGATTAATGTAATCAAAATACAATGACACCATTGTCTTCTCGACTTTCATTATTGGAGTAAGTTCCCAGGTTTATTATTTTATGCAAAAGTGGAATTTATCAAAAGACAAATAGAGCTCGAGTCCTTACGCCGACAAGGTGTAAACTAACCACTGATTTATTGCAATTTGTCAATGCAATTTTAATTTGCAATTTTTTAGTCTAAATATGAGAGAATAAATTTTTTGTTAAAAACTTCGTAATAGTTTTGATGGCTGAAGTATGCGTTGTGTATACTTACGCATCGCATGTGCGACGATAACGATTACGCACTACGAGCATGAAGCTAATTATTTGATTACACGAAGACGAAACCGTATACTTCTCTTGATTAAACATATTCGAGTTCCCATCACAACAACAAACTATCAAAAAAACTGTAACCTTATCAACTAGTAAAATCGCCTAGTCAGCGATAAGGTTGGTTGGAATGTTGAGCCTGCAGTATATTGGTAGAGTAGACTGCGTGAAGAGAACTTGTGAATCTTTTGTGAGCACGATGGTTGCTCTTATCGAGATGATGGTATCGCCAACTTTTTTTACTGATGTAACTTTCAAGTTCCATTTTAAATAAAGGAATGTGGTTACTTGCATTTGCACATGAGATGCAGGGTGACTGAGATTTTTATAAAGAATAATAGTAATAATTTATGCATGTAGCCTAAAGGAAAAATCACCAGCTCTATTCAAGATTTCTCACTCGCTCCTCTCTAGTTAAGGGGAAATTAGTATGTATTTATTAGGGATATATTAAATTATGTATAAGCATACATATATATGTACAATTAGTATTTTGGTGATATGATAGTTGTTAAGGAAAATTCTCTTTTGTTTTTGCCCTCACATTTCGGAGGAGAATATCTGCTGCTTGCTAACATTAGCATCACAAGTAATCATCAGGGGATCGACACTCAAATTAATCTATGCCCAAGACACATGTCGATTTCATATCTTGTACAAATGAAAATATTGTACGAATTCACCAAATTTCTCAGCACGTTTTATTAATGAAGATATCGTTGAACTCGAAATTTGAGAAGAAGAAAAAAAGAAAGGATGAATTGGAGAGAGAGAGAGAGGAGAATATGAATGAACGTAAGATAAGGGAAGTATCTCATCCAAGTAAGATTTTTTACACATGATGTGTGAGAGAAGAGAGAGAGAGATATCCATTCACTGAAAACACGAGCTGGACGCAATAATACACAATGTAAAAAGTTCATGACCGGTACTATATCAGTGTAATTGTAGCAAGGTGTGTTTTATGTATGCTTATTGTGAAGTAAAGGGTAAAAATGCATGCTTACTTGAAGATATGTGTACAACAATATAACTACTTGTACACCTGGTTTACTCTTGATTCTTCTTGTGTGAACCCAACCGTGGAAATCTTCAACTTGATGATATGATGACTTGATGCATGTTTAAGTCGGCAGACAAGCTAAATGCACCCGTCACATCCGTCTCTCTGGAACCAACGCAAAAACGCAATGTGTGCATATACTCAACTCATTCGCACACACACACATCCTCCTCATTCGTGTAAAACCTTCAATTTCATTCAGACGAGTGCCAGAAGTAGTATTTTCCTTAACAATGGGATAAAGAGTGTGCAGAGCTGAGGTTGGAGAGAAGAAGAGAGAAAAACGATGAATGAAAAACATAAAAGCGAGAAAGAAAAAAGGCTTTAGTACAAAAACAGAACAGGAATTTTGTGCTCTACGGGTAGAAATTAAACCACGAATTATAATAACTAGAAGCGCTATTTGCACATTTCAGTTTTGTTGAATCCTCTTGCTTCAACTGTCGCTCCATTGTTAGACCTTGTATTATTGAGTCGGCAAAGGAGAACGACGGCAATTGCGGGATTTCAAGCAAACAATGCACAACTTTTTTTACAACTTTCATACAACATAAAGCAAAGGATATGATATAGTTGAAGAGTTGTAGCCTCGTTGTTTCAAGAGGTGACAGCTAATTTAAGATTCCTAATGGCGAAGAGAATCATATACACTGTTTGGTTGAATAAAGAGAGTGAAAAATAGTCACAATTGAAATGATATATTTATATACACTTTGCTTTCATTCACAACTCCCGTAAACATAACTATAACAAGCGGTGGTGTAAGTAAACGTGGATCTATGCCATATATTATGTTCTCTTCAGCAGGGTTTTATCTACTGATTCAGAGACAAGTATGCCTGGGAATAAAAACTTTTTTCCCACAATTTGTTACGCTCTGATATTCCCTTGATTTGTAAAATGTCGCCTTCACAATGGAGTGATCTATTGCCATACTAACTAATAAGAGGTGCATGTACACCACATCCTCGGAATTGTGTTTCGATTTCGAAGGGAATTCCCTTGACGGGAGTTATACGACTGCGTGAATGTCAGCAAAAAAACATATCAACAATATACGTGCAATTGTTGTAGATTTTATCAGTTAGAAAGTCCTACTTGGTGCAGCATAACAATATTATGTGGTATTTATGGTGTCGGATCTGCACACTCTAGACGAAGAAGAAGAAAACGGTTAGCACGAATACGGAAAGGGTGACAACACAACGTCAGTCCTCGATGATGATGGTAGCAAAAAAAGGAAAGTAATTGTTGTATTGAAAGTATTTCAGGTTACCAGGAAAAGTGTAAATTACATGGGGTGTTGAGCTAAAGAAAAAAATCTTTGTAGCATTATTGAGTTGGATTAATAATAATACCGACATTTTCATTTCAGATTTCTAATAGGTACAAATATATTGTTTTCCTCAGTTCGTAGTATCAATGTCGCCGAGTTGTATTAAGCTCAGAGGCACAGGACCCCATTCCTCACGTTTTTACGCAGCAATAATATATGTTGCTGAAGTCCAAACGTTATTGTGTAAAAAATAAGTGCAACTGCGAAAGTCGATATTTCCCAATGTGTACATTAACAACGACAATGACAGTGAAACACAAACCAGATCGTTTGGCAATGGCAAGTTACAATAGTCTCTCATTCATGCAGTCATGTAGCAAAGTCTCTGCATCGTATCGTATCCATTCGACTTTTAGGTAATATGCAATAAGTACAAAAGTACCAATTCTAAATGAAACTAGATTACATACATCGGCAATAATAAACAAGTAAATAATAATTACGAGAACCGATTTTTAGTTAATTTGTATAAAGAAAGCGGCAAATATTTCGTTGTTAGTTATGCATGTAGCAAAATAAATATACGAAAAAATGCCAATTTTTTTGTGAAAAATGGTCCGCTCCAAGTATCTTCTTTAATTCAGCACAATTTTACTGCAGCCATCTCATTCAACGTTAATTAAAAGCGTCAGAGATATGTCAGATAATGAAGAGAACCAGTGCCCGAGACAAAATGAAACCCTTTCGCCGGCCACCAAACATTGAAACACATGTGCACACAACACACACTTACATTCGTATGCACACGCATATGTCACATAATTAGTAAATAGACATCAGCGTGTAACGTGCCTTGTTCTCTTTGTTCCTCAAGTTGAGCCTTTTACGACTAGCTCATTCGTCGTTTGTTCGCGTTGCTTTTAATGCGAGCAGCAGGGAAGATCTTCTGTTCACACCAAGCAACAAAAATGAATTTATGCTAGCGAACTTCTGACTAGTATTCTACCCCAGAGGAGGTTTTTAATTGTTGAGTCTTAAGTCTGTCCACATCTATATTATAAAGCCGTGCTTGACGCAACATGCGAGAGGGAGGGAGAAAAAACAAAGAAACTGCAATTCCACATTGCGCGAATGAATAAAATGAAACGTTACACTTTTGTCTTTTCTGTTGTAGGAGAAGGAGTGAAGAGTCGATGATGTACAAGCCTATATTATGTGTATATGCGTTTCTCGTGTTAGTTCTGAGTAATCGAGTTTCATATATACTAATTGCTCAACATGTGAACATGAATTTCTATAATGACTTTTTGCGATGGGTTTCGCCAAAGAAATACTTTTTACAACGTTGATGAACGTTGTACTCAACTATGTATACGTATCGACTGGTCATTACATTACAATCAGTAGTTGTCGCTTATTTATTGCCCACATTTTAATGCCAGGAGACTTGAGGCACTTAATTTGCTCTCAGTTTAAAAAAATACGCTTACCTAATAAAAGTCGTATGTGGCATGTGGCAATTCACAGATAAATTAACCAAGTGCTCATGAGTCTTAATGAACATTTGCGAGTTAGTTGCATTATATTTTTATCTGTGGAAATAATCCCATTCAATGTCAAAACTATGTTGTTGTGAAGTAGAGCAAAAATGAAACAAAGAATCTTACTCGAAGATGAGGCACCGTGCATACAGATGCTTATTCAGAGGTGCATGCTCTGCAACTTCTGCAATCGAAATCGCTCCAAATTCTAGGAGACTTCGATTTATTGAGCCTAAGTCAACTGACAACAAAAGCCTTTCGATGCACCACTTCTTTACTCATTTTGATTTTGCAGATGAGAGGATTTACATATTAGAATTCCGTTTTCGTAAGAAAAAACAACTGAGCTAGCCTAAAATGCTATTTGTTGTTTAGGACAAAAATGTATAGATTCGCCTAGTTGAGTGGTGCATGCGAGATTGACCTGTGTGTCGACTATTCAACTGACAATAATGCTTTCGAGACTATACGTTCATTGACGTATATAATTAGTCGGTCGTTTCGTTGTATTTAATTAGATTGGTTGTAAAACAACCATTATTTATTTTTATCACAAGTCATTCCTCATGTGTGTATGTGCACAGCACACTTCGTCTTACTTCTCATTTTCAATGTGAACATTGTCCTTTTTGTTGTTTGTGTCACTTTCTTGGGACACAAGAGTGCGTTGTCCTACACAACACCAACTGAATAATGTGTGGAATTGGAGCAATTATAGTAGAGATAAAGGTATTAAATATTGGACCTTGTTTTGCTACAAAAAATGACATTTGTTCTCATCACTACTCCCCCGTAGTGTGTAATGTCCCATTCATACTTTGCAAGTGTCTTCTTTCAAGTATATATATTCTACCTGACGATGAGTGTAAGTTACTAGCACCATGACAATTATAGCTCGTGTATTAAGTCGTAGTTGATACATTATTGAGAGGCACAATACAAAATGCGATTTGACGGAATACACGCTCCATACATATAAATGCTCACATTACGTCGTCTTCACTTTTAATGACGAAATATTTGTGTGTGGGAGTGGAAGCCACCGCACACACATTACTGATTTTTGTTTTGTTTTTTTGTGCTCGAGTTTATCAGTTTAGTGATAAACTTTGTTACTAACTATAGTGACAGCAGCAAAACTAGGTAAAATGAAGCCAGCTTTCTCATTCATACTCAGCCACACAGAGAATAATACGATGACGATATATATGATGGATCAGTTTAGTAATAGCGCTTTGTGTGCAATTCATGCGTGACACATACATTTCTCGATTAATGTATTTGCTTAATGTTGCACAATTTATACGTTCTTGTCTTTAAAAGGTAAACAGTTTACTTCCTCCCCTGATGGTGCATGGGTTTACTTGCATTTGAGGCACTTAACGACAAAAAATGTACGGCGTAATGTCTTTTCATATCACAGCCAACAGTGGTTCATGTACTGCATTTATATATTACGAAACAATCAAAATTGTGATTTAGGAAGTACATTATTATGTTACATTTAAAAACTACATTTCCATTTAAAAGTACACTGCACATGATCAAAACTTAATATTTGTAGCACAATATAAACATACGAAATAAGCCTCAGCGTAAGGGTTCTTTCATTTGAAGCAAAAAATATTCCAGGTTAATTGAGGAATTTTTTACCCGATAATTCTGGATGCGCCAGATTAAGCTAAGTGTTTTCAATAAGTTAGCGCAAGGAGTAGGAATCATATTTTGTTCACAGTAAAGAACTCATGAAATTTGCAGGCATCAAACCCGTGATTTATTCGCACGATCCTTTGATAATAATATACTTTTTTAAACGACTCAGTAGGGAACTATATATATTCTAATAATTTTCCAGGGTAACAACCAAACCTTTCTGCCTGCGGAGTCGTGAAACATGGAATTTTGTGTGTGCTACACATGCATCCCTTTTTGGTAGACGATCTGTTTTTTCTTTATAAAACCCCAGTCATTAATACAGCCCAGTTGAGATAACTTTTTTTACGAAGTTGAGAGAGCATGAAATATTGTGCCGCAATCACTGCATCGCAATCTTACTGTGGCAGGTTGGTTTGAGTGAGGGGGTTGTGCAGTGGACGTATAGAGAAAGAGAGAGAGAAAATAGCCCACGCCAAATAGAGTCCAAGACTAATCAAATGTTGCTACATTCCTTATAAGTAAACATTTCCTGCATCCACCACACCGCCACTTTTCACGATTCCAAAATAAAACAACTACCCAGACTTGAGGTGGACGTTCTTTTGCTAATAGAAAGCAATGACATAAGAACATGTTCGAGAGGAGTATAAAAAAGTAAAGATGGTGAAAAACCTTATATTAAACTCATTTCGTAATGGACAAAATAGCATGGCAGTAGCGCTGTCCTAAGTTAGCATATATACTGTCCCCTTTTCCCCAATTTTCCTTCCCAAACTTGGTGTATGCATAATATTTATAGCAAAATACATATCAATGGCTAGTTTTTTTCAGTGTTGTTCAAGTAGGGAAAAATTACTACTCAACAGCTGAACTACTCCGCCACAAGAGTGTTGATACGGTGTTTGAAAAAATGTCTAAAAATCGCGGAACGTAGCGAAAGGATTTATTTGACTTTTTCTGAGCACGCAACTTTCTAATCGTTGCTCTTATCGGTTCTCCACTGACAGTTTTAACAGGTCACTTCAGCTTTCCAAGAACGAGCGATCTGTTCCATCTCCCCCGTCATTCATTTCAGTCGGCACTACAACTCCTACTTACTACGAGAGAAAACAGCCACACTCTAGGAATTTTACTTTAAAAGCAATTGTACGCTTAGCGTTTTTACTTATTTTACGAAGAGTGGCAATGGTGAATGGGTCAGAGTTAGAAGCTTGCACACGCTCAGCTTGATTTTTTTATCCCTACATTCATTGTGGTTGTATAAAAAATACAATTTTTTAGGATGTATTCATTCCGCCACGTTTCGGTGTGTTTCAGAATTTTTTTTTCATTCAGTAATCGTAATCAAAGTACCGTAAACCGTTACTGGATCGATTGCCACCGCTTCCATTCAAATCCATATAATATCCTGTGTTTCACACAGAAGAAAACACGTATGTATATCGTAAGCTTACATATGAACTATGTAAGTTTTTGAGCTACTGTGTGCAAATGACCAAGCATCCATAAAACAAACGATATAAAATAATGTACATGCTAGTCCAGACATGGAAAGTTGTTTCTCGTGTACTTTTACTTTACCGTAAAAGATGTTAGTGATACGGGCTGTTGTAATGTGTCGTTAAGAAGTTTTATGAGACAAAAAATGTTTATTGGCTGACTTCTTCGCGATGAAATTAATGGGGTTTTATCAGAAATATGGCATTTTCCCCAGCAGAGTTTTGCTAGGGTACATGTAAGTTTACATGTATGTATTGCATCACCCCAGGGGTATTTATTTGTAAGCTTTAACGAAAAAATGAGTCACAAGTTTTTTTTTGCGCAATACGTGACGAACTTGTGTGCGGTAGTCGAAATGTAACAAATGGGAGTACGTACTGTGCATATTCCTAGTTTTTATCAGTTGAAGGAAACTTAATAGGCATCTCATTTTTAGCTCCGATTACTAAAATTCTGTCTTACTTTTCTCGGATTGGTAATGCAAGCACATACTTCCGTTTATAATGTCCTACAAATAAGAATAAGAGTATATGGGATAACGCACATCGCATATCCTCATCTTGTCCTGTAACAAAACACATTAGCTCATATATATGAGTCATGTATGTACAGACAGAGAGAAGATGTATAATGGAGGCCAAGGGAAGCCATTATGTCGAGCATGGTGATAATAAAAGTATTAGCACTAAACTCATCACACATCCTCAAACTGACAACACAAGGTTAATACTCATCATCAGTCTTTTGCTACGTCGCTGTTACTCGATTTTCACAATCTTTCTTCGGTTTCATTTTAAACAGGTGCGTAAGGGTGTGAGTATAATATTTGTTTGTCCAAATTTGAGTATTGAGTATTCCCTTTTCGGCAGGGTCGAAAAGGACATATATCGAGGATGAATGATGGGAAGATATGTGATCTTCCATGTGTCTGGTTTTTGGTGACTTCATATAATTGAGAACATTTACAGAGTTGAATCGGATGCGACATATAAAATAGCAGAAATGAATAATCATATAGTCTTATGACAACTCGACTAAACCTAATTTGCAGCAAATCTGGATTGGATACTAAATTTCGACAAATAAATATAGTCCCCATGGTAAAATCAATACGTAGGCTTATATTGTTCCAGTTCACACTTTTAAACGATTGAAGTTTGTCCTACAAAAAAGTAGGACTTTGAAGCATCGAAGGAGCTTCACGAATCACGATATCAAAGGACTGCGACTAATACGATTTTAAACATCTTCTTATTGAGCATATTAAAAATGGCCGTTGAATTCAACTCAAAATCCTAACGCTGACGTGAGCTCCACCAGAACCAAACGTATCATCAAGACTCATAAAGTTAAAAATATTTGTTCATTCATATGTCCACTGTCCAGAGCTGCTTTTTTTTCTCTCTCTCTCTCATAAACTCCAAGTGCAACAAATGTGCCCGTCATTCATTCCGTTGGCCATGTTATGCAACACAAGTTCCACGTAATACGGAACATTTAACATTGTTATTGTATTGTTGGTAACTTTTTCTCTCGTTCCTCTCTCCTGCTGCACGACGCGACGGCTGCTCGACGCGTAGTTGTCGTGTAATAACATGCTTGTATTATATTGCTTACATTAGCATTTGCTGTGGCAGATTGAGTGGATGTCGTCGTCGTATCTGCAGGAAGAAAAAGCACACACCACCACCCTCTCGAAATGGATTTTTACCATAATCGTATGCACATGTTATTTGAACGACAACGAATGCGTAATATATCACTCACCCTGCCTCATTGTGCGTTTTACATGTGAGCTGTTGGGGTGCCTATTGAAATTGAATATAATGTATACTAACTTATAAGAGGATTCCTTTGAGTGGAGTATTGTACGGTTAATTTACGTTTGAAATCTCCATTTTCCTCATTTATTTACATCTTCGGCTTGCCCATAACGGGCATCATAACCCTCTCTTCTCATCTGGCTGTTGATGCATGGATTTTTTTCTGGCTTCATGTGTGTGATGCATAAAAGAATTTTTTGACGCTGTATGCGCAGGCTCCCCGTTTTTCCATATTATTATGCAAAATATACACGTTTCAAAAAAATCTTTCAAAACATCAACATGTGTAGCACACACTTTTTGAATCCTTCTTCTTGTCTTCATCTAAAAAAGAGTAAAACGCTAGCGCTGGATGAACACTTCAGACAGAGATGTGTTCATGATGCCTTATGTCGAGCGATTTTAGACTTTAAGCTTGTTTTTGGACGGCATCTTATTAGATTTGTATCCAACCAAATGCAGAGTAAGTTGCTTTTTGGTGTTGCAAGTGAAGCCTTCTTCCATGTCATGATCATGATACAATACTACCACAGCTTGCCAGCGGTTTAGTACTCCAAGAAATCAAGATTCCAGCACAATATTATATTATTGTGTAACCGATGTGGTGTACATTTATGGGCAGACATTTCGGTGATTACATTAAAAATACAATGACAGAGTCGTTTTTCCTCCGGCAAGATCTTACCACATCCACACACCTCGCAGTATACTTAAGTTGTAAGTTAATACGAGCATCATCTTCAAACTTACAAGACAACTAAGAAAAAAGTGGTAAATCTAGCGTTTTTACCAACCTCACACACGTTGAGCATTGGGTAATTAAAGCATCTATCGCTGATTGTGTTTATCCTACAGACCCACCACTTTACGTTTGCCGTGAGTTCAGCAAATCCCTAATTTCATAATCACGCCGAAGCTACGAAGTTGCCGGAAAAAATGCAAGTTTTTTACAGAAAAGTCAACCGAAGGTGTACAACACACTTTACAAGGTTGTAGCAGTCTCAATCCTATACCAACAATATTATGCAAGTATGCGCTTTATATGTCTACGTATGCAACCTGAAATCCACATTATTTGGAAAAAATGAATCCGTGTAAACGGAATCTATAGGATGATCGACGATGGAGCGAGTTCACGTAACCCCGTTCAAAATATGACAATGGAGAAAAGGTGTTGGTCTTACCTGATTAGTGATTATCAGTCAAAACGTTGTAGCGCTCAGAAAATTCTCGTTCCGTTCCCACATCAGAAACGCTTGATATGCGCTATCATTGGTGAAGCGGAAACTTTCAAGTATATCGTACCAATACTTCCGATAAAACGCAATGATGAGCCCACGTACGCACTATGTATATATAT
>JAQFZW010004217.1:0-10766 GCA_034687055.1 Heteromurus nitidus | reverse complement strand
TGCCATTTCCCTCAGTATATACGCAAACATTTCCCCAGCAAAAAACGCGCATTTTATGTGTGGAATGTCTACCTGGGCTATTCCGAACAATGTTGTGTAGCTTTTCATCGCATCTCTGAATCCGAAACGCATCTTCAGTCGAACAAAACTCTTTTCTCTTGGTTGCTTTATTTTATGCCTTTGCTAGTCTTCGTAGTCTTGCCGATTGCCAATATTTGTTTCTCTTTCATATCTTGATGCCACCTGCCTACCACTCATCAATCCCAGTAATAATAATATACTTCTTTGCGCTACGGGATTACTGACACTAGACTACATCCAAATCAAGTCTAGCTCGAGCAGTAATTTTTTTTCTGTCAGATTTATTATAATCTAATTTTTGCCCAAGTTCAAGTTGAAACATGAAAAAAATCCGAATAAGAAAAATGGATTTTACTCCACCTCTGTTGATTTTGCTCCTTGACCATTATCATTACTGCCTGGCCTGCTATTCAAGTGGAAGGAGATGCCAAGATGTATTACGCATGTCGTGGTTTTGGTGTGGTCATTCGTTTCAAGACGAGTCATTTTCCCTGTCTTGTTAGCCAAGTATTGAGACAAGGGGAAGGGATAAAGGGAATTGCTGACCAGTTGTACTTTGCCCACTTATTAAACGCCTATGCCTAGATGTACAATTGATATGTATGTAATATGCCACTGATTTCTTCCTTCTCTCAACTTTTTTTTGTGTCTTAAGTTCGTATGTTGATTGATTATTATTTCTCTTCGAGTATCAGTCGCACAGTTTCCTGGGTAAATAACTCATCATAAACATATGACTCACTCATCCTTTTGTACACCAATGTTCGTGCTATTTTACCAAAACAATGAATTGGTGATTGAGTCATTTCAAAAACAGGATGTACTTTGAGAAGTTTGGAGGAGGAAGAGATGGAAAATGGAAACGTTTTGGAACTTCAAGATATCAGGATGATGATTCATAGTTTCCCTTTGCAGGCTTGACACAAATACATTTCGCTGAAAGAAAGAAAAATTCGCCTTTTCCTATTCGATAGCGTGTGTGTGTGTGGCAAAATCACTTCCTGGACAATTTTTTTTCTCCAGTATTGAAATGAGATGATAATGTGGTGAGAAGTGAGAGTGGTATTTTTAGTTTTGGTTTTGCAAGACGTGTGTTCCGCAACTTGTGACGATATTTCAAGATTCATGTGGGAGGGGAAGGCTTGCGAAATAAAGTTTCACTCAAGTTCCAATATGGCACTTACTCTAAATCTAAACCAACATCGCGGATTGATCCCTTGTAACACATTTTCCTTGCTTCGAGTTTTTTATTATTATTAAGGCTCACGTCATGTTACATGGAAAAAATATGTGTAAACAAAGTTTCATTTTTATTTTGACCTAGATACTCTCTCCCATGTTAGCCCTTGTATAATAATTTGGTTACTCCAAAGTTTCCAGCGAGGAATGAACCCCCGCGCACTAGCACAACATTTCCCAGACAAGTTTCCTAACTCCGCTAAGTTGACAGTTGTCTATTCCTTCTGACAATAAGAGGAAACAAGGGCATTCATTGACAAGACAGCTCAGCGAGAGTAAATGAATGAGAGCGAGAAGAAGACGGAGTTGTTGCGTGTGTATATTTTTTGTTGGTGCTTGCTTATCTTATGCCTAAGCCCTTTCCCTAAGCCAGAACCGCATGTATACTTTTTGCAAACTTGCTACCATTTTTTATCGATGCTTGGAACTATTGAGCTTTTACCCGATTCCCTTACAGCAAAAGGGGAAGACGGATAGAAGGAAATAAGTGGAATTTCTGAAAGAGTCGGAAGTAGTTTATGGGGATACCAATCCTAATGGCAGCATTCCACTGGAAATTTGAGCAAAACGAATCGCAAGGTTTGGGAAAAGGAGACTTTGGTGGAAAAAAATTTGTAGGAGAAGGAGAGAAAGTCATAGTCATACAGATGGAACTGAACGAAATTTTTTTGCGTAAGAAAAGAACTCGACACTAACCTTTATCAGGCAAGTTTCAACATAAAATAGGGCTGTAGCTTTTTAAAAGACAATAGGAAGGAAGAAATTTGAGAAGGATGAAAGAAAAAGAAGGATGTTTTATTTGAAAAAAAGGTTCCATTTCCCCCTTTTATTTGTTGCGAGTCTCTCTAAAGGAAAGGGAAGAAATGGCAATAGTGTGGCAGTCGTGTAATCGAGTAAACTGTATTAAAACAGAGAATAATATTACACTTATAAAAAACTCGCTCTCGCAATTTCATGTTCATCACCGTCAGCTTTATTTTGGCATGTCTTCTGCGGGGAATAGAAACTCTTCTGCACTGCACACACACACACACACAAACAAACTCATTCACTTCCTACGCAAAGGAGAAAAGGGAAGAAGGCAGCGATGCAAAAGAGAAAATTGTAAAGTTTACAAGAAGGGAAAGAAATATGTTTTGAAGTTTGAAAGAAACCCTAGTCATTTATTGGCCGTACTTTTCTTTTAAAAAATATTCCTTGATATATATGTCTATATACCCACGTTGATACTTTTTGTGTGTGTGTGTGTATGTGCATAAATATGTAGGTAGATGGCAAAAACCCTTTCCATCTTTTCTCAGCTTTCGGAGTAAACGGTGTGAACTAAAATGGAATATTAAAGGAAGGAGAAAGGGAATTGAAATGAGTGACTTGGGGGAGTAATAAGTAAAATAAATGTAAGTCTACACAAACTGGTTGGGAAACCGGGAATGCGAGCTCCCTCCGAAATGAAATAAGCTCAGTCTCTTTTATTATTCATAACTTAGAAATTGTTATTGCTCCTTTACAAAAAAAAGAAGAATTATTGGAGTATACGCTGGAATTTTCTTTTTTACTATTTACTAGCACGAGTGGGTTTGTGTACGCGCAACTGTAACTGTGCATGATGATGCCTTTCGGAGGGAAACGAAGTCAATGTTACTCCAGGAAAAAAAGGAACAAGTGGCTAATGACAGAGTATTTTGTTTTTGTTGGTTCCACCTAGAACTTCACTCACTACTTTTGCTCCAATTTTCCCCATCTTTCACGAAAAATATATAAAGCAGGATGGATATATTGTATATAATATGTATCCTTCTGGAAAAAATGTTATAGACGTGGTGGTAACAGGGGAAATGGACACGTGGGTACTATATACAGAGTTCCTTTCCCTTTTTGCCAACCTTTTCGCTCTTTTTTCATTTTCCCTTCCGTTTCTGATGAATGGCTCCGCACTTACTCTCTAGTCTGGAGTTTTTTTTGAGCAAGTGAGGAAAATGAGAAATATTAAGTGAGCTCGGCTTGTGTGTGGAAGGAATGTGTAGATGACCGAAAGTGAGATGAGAGTGGATAACGTGTTGTGGCACATTTGATTGTGTAATATTAAATATTATGTTTTCTAGGCATCTAGGATGAGCATCTCAACTCTCATTTTCTCCCATTCAGGTTATCTACATCTTCTCGGAGAAACTTATTTTCTCTTCCTCTCCCTTCAGTTTTTTGTTTTTCGCCAGTCATGCGAGTCGCATGTGAACGTTGGCCCAATGGCAATATACACACACACATAACCTGCTTTTGTTTTCAATTGAGACCCCTTTTAAAAGTTGGGAAAAACTTAATCTTCATCCTTCCTTTTTTTCTTCCGTGACATAGTGAGAGACAATGGGGAAGTGGAGTGTTCCGTGTGCGACACTCTCTTTATGGCATTCTTTCTAATATGTGATCAACATCTCAACTTGCGGGCTCGCACGAAACACGCTATTTTCAATTATGACTAAAGTAATAGGCACAAGTGGTTCGCGGATCCTATATTTTTGTCTTGCCTTTGTTGCCTTACTTTTTTTCGGCGGGGGTACAGGTGTGTTTCCTCCTACTCCACTTCACTTGCCATTTGCCATGTTCTTGAAAAATAAATTTCTTGCTTTCATGCATGCACAACTTTGTGTATACCTTCTGCCTACTACGCTTTTGTCTCTGCTGACCTGAAACCGTGTTTTCCAATCGTGTTTTGTTGTGGTTTATGGACATATGACATATCCCTATAGCTTAAAATAAATAGGGAGTTTTACATGTTCCTTCCAGCCTTAAGCCTTTTCCTGGTTTGGCTGTATGCTCAAGTAATGAGCACGTTTTCATTGTGGGGCAGGGGCAGGCAGGTAAGCTCGAAAAGCTTACTGTAAATCGGTGACCTAATATTCCTTGGCGTGCTACTGCTACTATTGCTCCAGTCTGTGAGAAATGAGACAATCGATTTTATTAATACACGAAGCAGATAGAAATATACACAACCGCTTATTCAGCTTTCCCCTGATATCCCCACTCTAATAAATGGCAATCATTTTTCATGTGTGTGCATGTTTGAAGCAACTATTGAATTGTGTTGTGTTTCCCTTTGCCAAGAAGCTAGTCCGTTTTTTTCCAACGAGACCTCATTTACTTCGAACACACACACACACATGAATGCTCCACTTGTGCTCCACTAACGGACAAGTATTGACTTTTTTTCGAGTATGAAAAAAACCGACCCGACAAGGTCATTATCATTTTCGATTCGGTGTGAATAGAAACATTACGTTGTTTGATGAGTACACAAAGATATTACATGTGGACTGCTTATCTTTGCACTTTTTCTCACCAGAGTTAAGTTCTCATGTGATCATAAAACATTTTTTTCTCTCTCCATGGATGGATGCTCTACATCATGATCACACTTGGTTTACGAGAAACCTTATCATGAATCATACGGATGCATGCAAGAAGTCTCATGTTTTCTTCCGTTACAGTCGATTGCATTATATGTTTGTCTCAACAGCACACTGATGCGTTGATGCACCAGACATGTTTACGGGATGAATCAAAATCAAGCGTGGTTGTTTATCGATTGGGGGAAAATGTAGATGTCGAATTGTATGTGTGTTATTTATTTAAGAAATCCTCTTAACGGCCTAAAAACTTAACTTAAATGGATAATCCCTTTTCTCTCCTTGTGCTTCCCATTATTCGAGCACAAACATGAGGATGGACAAAAAAAGAGCTCAGAGAATTTTTACTACCACCACCACACGGAGAAGAGAACACAAAAGGAAGCTGATTTCAAGGTATTTTATTGTACCTGTCCTCCTGTTCCTCTCTGAAAAAAAGTTAACTTTGTGTACACACAACACAAACTCCTTTAGTTAGTATGTGTGTCTTCTTGAGAAAAGTTCAAGAGTGGAAAAATAAGAAGCCACACCAGCACCTCACCATCACACACACACACGGTGTGCTTATAGCGTTCCCCCTGAGCCGTGAATTTGATTCTTCTTCTCCAAAACTATTCTCTATTATCATCCTCTTGTAAACGCTCCAGGCCACTCAGCCGGGCTTGAGTTTGAGTTGAGGATAAAACGAGTGGATATACATATATTGTGTGTTGTAGAGGTGAATTTGATGGAATGAAAGCTGGATTCGCCACATGTGTGTGTGTGTGTGAATGAGCTTCCCGTACAATGTTATACCTGAAATGAACGTGTGGAGAAGAAGTATAACTTACAATGAAAAAAAGTCTAAAAAAGTACTCGACAACGTATTAATCCAAATCCAATATATGGCTAATACCTTTACGACTAGCTCTAAGCTTGTGGTTTTGTGTCAGAGAAAATGAGCTAGAAAACTATAAGCGCTATGTGTACACTGCTTAAATGACTCACTGAGTGCTCTCCTCTACACTTTTTCCTAATATCTTCGTTCTTTCTTTTTTTCTCCCGATAAAAAGCTACTTTTGTGTTGTAGCTATACATTCCCATTTGCATTTTCCCTTTGGTTTAACGTGTGCACACACACACGCATTTTCTACGAAAACACATTATATATTGCATCTCTCTCTCTCTCTTGCATTCATTCCTTTGGGTATGCGTATATTGGTAACCTGTGTGTGAGAAAGAAAAAACTTGTTCTAGTGAGCCGTTCGTTGTTATTATTGCCTTAATGTGAGTGTACAAGAGTGAGCACAAAAGAAGGGATGAGTAAAAGGAAACGGTTCTAAAAAGGATCATCACGTTGATGATGATTGTATTATAGCAGAGAGATATTCCTATTTCATACGTGCTCCCAGATGCACACACATACAAATATATATCCATCTTCACTTTTATTTCACTTCTTCTTAGGGCTCTTCTCTGCTGGTTTCGAAAAAAAATTGTTCATGTGTTTCACGCTCGTCGTTGGATATTCATTCATATGCATTTGTGTGTCTGTGTGTGTGTGCTAGTTTACCGAACGCTTGGTGGTGGATATGCATGGAGTGAAGTAGTGGAGGAGTAAAGCAGCGAAGCCAATATTATACATTTTGTTGTAGACGGCTCACACAATCATGTTCCTCCTTTGCCTTCATCTGGTCTTCTGCTAGTTGCTCTCTGGATTCCGTTGCGAGTGGACGGACGTTTCTCAACGTCTCTTCTAAAAAAACAGTCATTGTCACTGCCACAGGGAGGAGAGACAAGAGTACGCTGGAAAACGCTGTGGAGGAAGAGGAGTAGCAGCGCAACGCTCTCTCCTTTGTGCGTTTATTCATGACTTGGTGCACTCCAGTGTGCTTTAGGAGGTCGTGTGTTTGTGTGATTCCCGTATTCCAGTGAGAAAGTTTTTTTTCCTTCTGCGTTTGTTTGATGTCTTGTCTTGTGCGCTGGAGCGGTATAATGATAATCGCCAGACAAAAAATCATAGTTTATGTTTGCAGTAACGGTTTGACAACAAAAGGGGGAATTTGTTATATATATTTTTGTGAATTTCACTCGAAATTGTTTGCGCGGTGAACTATTCATGAAGATTTTTATGAAATGTGTTTGTGTGATCAGTCAGATAGAAGGATTTGTGCAATGGGAACTCTGTGCAAAAAAATATTGTATAAATTGCGCATAAGTGGTTTCCACTACTCTCATTAATATACTCTCTCGGCAGCACGAACGAACGGATTTTTGCCTTTTGTGAACGTCAGCTGTCATTCGCATGAGAAGTGGAAACTATTTTGAAAGGAACTCATTAATTACCTGTTCTTCTGTATATATGCAGCTCATGTCTTGAATGATATTCGGGGCAAAAACGGATTTGAATTTGGAGTTGTGTTAAACGATTTCTACCTTGACTTTGAAGTCTGGTAAAAAGAGCTCACATTTCACATGCATGCAATAAATCCACCGCGTGCATGAACGGTGTGGAAGCAAAAAAAGACGCTCTCTGCATCTGCACGTTCCTTCCAAGTGAATTGCATTCTTCGCCACACATGCCAAAGTCAAGACAGCAGATTTTGGCTGAGAAAATTGATGATTTCATGAAAAACTCTGAAATGCATATAAAAAGGACAAGACGTTGGTGATTATTACCTCATGTGGGATTGTTGCACAACGACTTCAGACCTTGAGCAGGGGAAAATAGATATACTCTGACTCTGAGCTGTGATTAACCCTTTTTCCATGGGAAATCAATTGTAAAGATTATGAATTAGGAAAGAGGTAGTTATTAAAAAATTCCGTGTGCGACTATGTGATTTGTGTTGGTGAAGAGAGAGAGAGAGAGTGATACTGCAACAATTTCGTCGATGTAAAGATAAAATATTGAATAGTTTTTTCGTCGATTCAAGCAAAACCATGTGAAGTTGGGGTTTTTCTCCCTGAAATCAATAGACGGAATGAATACAAAGGCTTTACCGTTTTTGTCCGCAGAATTGTTGTTTTTTGTGGTAGTCTAATTAATATGTAACGAGCGTTGTGGAACTCCACGTCAGAGTTTTTGCCCCCTTTTCTCACATGAATGTTGCGAAGGAATGAAAGGGAAAAAAGTGGAAAATGTGGATTACTCACTGTGAAATTCCTGTCCCTCTTTCATTTTCCTTTGGGGTCAGGGTGGAATGAAAAATGAGTAGTGTTTGTGGAAGATGGTTGTCAGCCTTTGAAAAGTGTAATCCCACAAGGTTTTTGACGGTGGTATTATGATGATGGAGTCATGCATACCGACGGGTCCCGCTTCGGGCCCATTGTTACCTCCACCTCCTCAAATGTCCTCAGTGTCAACATTCCATCCGCCACCGTCTTTGCTCTCCCCTTCATCCATGAGTATGCCGCAGCATCCTTCCTCCTTCTCGTCATCATGCGGAAGTAGTAGTAGCACAACGGGAAGCATGTCTGGTGGTGGAGGTCCAGGCGATAATAGTAGTCGATGCTCAGGTGGAAGCTCGAGCATAGGTGGAAGTAATCCTCGTCTCAATAATCCCGTTTGTAATAAGACACCAATCCAGACAATCCCTCCACCACTTGGCTCATCGTCGACGACTGTGAGCTTGTACCAAGTTCACGATGGGTTCGCCACCGTTCGCAAGAGAAAAGGGCCCAGTGCAGCATCCTTTGCGATGCGACAGCAGGAAGAAATATACGATTTGGCTCAGCCCATTCCTCCCTCTATCCCTGGTCATCATCAGTTCATGAACTCGAATGGGAAAAACAATAAGTCGACCATTAAGACTCGACATAGTTTCCTTTTAGGGAAGTCCTCCGCGTCAGCATCATCTGCCAACAGCAATAACGGGAGTGCGAGTAAGAAAGGCGGTGGGTCCGCGTCCCTCTTGTCCACACATCCCAGTCTCAATGGAGGAAAGCAGAGTCAGTCGACTAAGCCCACTCTAAATAGCTTCATTCCAGTGAAAACGAACAATACTGGCGGAGGGACAACGCTGGGAACGTTTCTGAGCAGTCCGGTCTCACCAGGCACCGTCGACCCCAATTCCCATGAGTATTTTAATGGACTGAAATCCAGGGATTTAAGCTCATTCAATGGAAACACAAATGGGATGGCAGTCACATCCCCCTTGTCACCTAGCTTGCCAACAACATCAGCTGCCGCTGGTGGAAGAGCGTGGGAAAGCGGAATTTCCGCAGTGGGCAATTCTACGGTGATGTTGACAAGTCCGACAGGCATTCCAGTTTCACTGACAGGCGGCTGCAGGAATGGGAATCCAAACTGTTGTGGAGACTTTCGGCCTTGGCCCCCATCATGCGACTGCCCTTGTAGTTGTTCCTGTTCCTGTCGAGTTGTCTCACCGACGATGATAAGTCCACAATACTCGGACAACCCGACCAGCATTCCTTCTTCCTCTTCAACATCTTCAATTCACAAAGCTCGCGTGAGCAAGCCTCCGTCGAGCTCGTCAGCCGGCTCGACAACATCCCTTGGGCGGAAAATTCGTCGATTTGTGCTTCCAAATAAGGGGAACGGTAATAATGGGAATAGTAATGGTGTGAGTTGTACTCCTCCCCAACCACCTCCATCCGTTCATCAGTTTCATTCCAGTTTCGAGCAAGTTCCACTTGAAACAACGCTGGTGCCCATTCGCAAGTCACCTTCCGCAAACGCTGCACTCGGCTCTGCGACTTCGAATGGCCAATATTACCCCTCGCAACAGCAACAACATTTCCCTCCTGACTTGGGCCAGGTGACAAGACTTCGTAACTCCATTTCTGATAATAGCATAGCAGCCGCTCTGCGAGTTCCAGTGCCAAATAATGGTGGTGTTGAAGTGGGTTGTGGTGGAGGAGGATGTGGATCCAATGGTGTTGGTGTCGTTAGTCCTAGCAATCCTTCCCCTTCTGGGGTGCACGGTGCTAGACACTTTCATCGAAGTTGCTTTCTTCCAAAGGCTCCACCACTGGAGCCAGTTATGGAAGATGGTATTCCGTGGCGTCAAACGAGGAAGGATGTTCCTTGGTGGGAGCTCGCTATAAGGCGAGGTCGCTACCGCAGTTGCCCGATCCTTCAAGCTACTCCACAGGTAAATAAAATAAAAAACATAATAAAAGGGAGATCATTCATGTACACTCAGATTGTGCTTATTAAGCGTGACCTTGAACATGAATACATTTTGTATGTGGAAAAATCAAGGGGATTTTCGTTGTACATAAAATGGAAAAAGGAAAAGGATCCCTGAATTGGTGTAGCTCTATTACTTCAATTTCATTCACTCTCGGTGAACATTGCACGGGAT
The DNA here is from genome assembly GCA_034687055.1 of Heteromurus nitidus. Lineage (NCBI taxonomy): Eukaryota > Metazoa > Arthropoda > Collembola > Entomobryomorpha > Entomobryidae > Heteromurus > Heteromurus nitidus. The sequence goes on along the minus strand of JAQFZW010004217.1, from coordinate 736 downwards.
TGTATTCTATATTCTTTTCATCTCATTCAGTCCTTTCATATTTTTTCAATTGCTTTTGAAAAAAATAATATCTATTGCATCTCGCCTGGGCTGGCCCTCCTTTTCAAAGTTCCACTTTGAAATCATAAATGATATTATTTAATTTCTTCCTTGGATGCTTGAAGTGCCACCATTTCTGTTCAAGAGACCAACTCGCAGATATATAAAGACACACATATGCTAACAAAAAATGGAGAAGATTGGAAGGAGAGGAAAAAAGCTAACAAGTTCACGTAAAAATGCAGGTTTTGGTGTGGAAAAGAGTCAGTCTAGTGGACTGGAAGTAGGAGATGAAGTCTGGGCGAGAGCAAAAGAACATGGGAATGTGATGTGATGCGTTTTCGTTTCGTTGCATGGCTCTTTTTTTTGCCTTGTGTTGGATTTTCATCGTGGTTGGGTTTTGATTGGTAGGTACACCAACCAAAACCAGCACATTTTTGTCATGACATGGCTCAGCTTCCTGCTCTCTTGCCTTTTGCTCTTCTCCTCTGCTTTCCTTCTGTCTGCTGGATGCTCAGAGTTCTCGGCGAGAGAGAGAGGCAAGATCGCTTTTCATCTTTATCTCGGCAGAAGCGGATGGATTCAGTGATGATGATGATGATGATGATACGATAAACTGTGACTTCCATTAGAGTTACGATGGTCCATCTTTTAAATTTGAAAAGGCGAAGCTGCTGTTTTACTCCTTTCTGCCGTG
>JAQFZW010004216.1:0-10770 GCA_034687055.1 Heteromurus nitidus | reverse complement strand
AAAGTGATAACGAGGTAGGTAGGTAGGGTCAAAAATGGCCGGTTTTATGATAACGTAATTAAAGTATCGTCCCTAAGTCCTCATTATCAACTTCACCACTTATCAAGTTTTCAACATCAAAGTGACAGCGCACAGCTCAGAGAGCTCACATGCGAAAAAACATCATACTCGCTGTCAGTCTTACCTTTGCCATTTGCAAATATGTTTTTAAATTCTAATACTGACTGAGCATATAAATATGCATTTTTATGCAGATATGTGCACTCTCATTAAACATGGCAGTGGTATCTGACGATGATGAGTTGAGTGACAAAGACGAAATGTACCTAAAAGCTATATATTTTCTTTTCATTCATATGGTTCACCAACTGGAATGGAAATCATCTCTCTAGAATAATATTATATTTCTTTTCAATTTATATCAAATAGAAATTTTGCGTGCTAGTTTCTAGCGGTTTTGCTGATACCAGTTTGTTAAATTATATTTAAACTTCTTTTCCTGCCTCACCTAAAAAACTACTATAACCGCTTTATTTGGCTTGGCTCGCACAAAAAAATATATTTTTAATGTGTTTATTTATGCTCACGATAATTTTTCATAAACCACGCACACCATTTAAATGTGTTTCTCAGATCGTAATGAAGGATTATTGCTTTTTTTGCAGGTGCGAACTCATTTCTCATATTTTATTCAATCGTTTACTACTTTGTATTCGTAATTTCTATTTTCACTTCCATTCCATATATCAAGTACAGTACATATATACCATCTCTATCACACTCTAAAAATAGCCACCAATTTTCCTCAATTAAGCAAAAAAGGAGTTCTTCTCCCTCGCTTGTAAATCATCTCGCCAGTTTAGCAACTTAATTGCGATGATGCCTTATATTATTCTCTCTTCCTCTTCTCATATTTCACTCCGTATTTAGAGCACTTAAAAAAGCAAAATATATTTCCAAATTTTCGCACGAGAGCATCCAATCCAATTCTTCTCTCGTTAAACTCTCATTACGCCCAGCGCCCAACGGAGAGACCTGCTCGAAGTGCGTTGCGGGTTGTCCAAAACGTAATTGTAATCGCCTCCCTACTTTTCTATTTTTCGAGCGTGCATTGTTATTGATTACGTGTTCAGTTCAGTGCGCTGAAAAAAACGTGCCGAATATGCCGATAATCACAGGACCACCAAAGGAGCATTTTGAAAAAATATATATTGAATATTGTGACGTGATGCAAAAAAGTAAAGTCAAAATGTAATAATATCCGTCCATTTGTGTCCATAAATGGACTCTAGACATATATTTTACCCTTTTTATACTAGATTTTTCTTCTTCACCTTCCACGAGCAAAGCAGTCTCAAAACAAAATCCATTTCGCTAGCAAAAATCGACATGGTCATTCGATCATCATGAAGAGAAACAAGCAATAAGCGAGTGCAAGTTTTGATTTGATTTTTTTGTCAACTTGAGTCGAACAAGCAGACTGAGACTCTCATCATCGTCATCCCAATTGCTAATAGTCATAATGGGCAACTGTTTCAGTAATGAGGTGAAACTTCATACCTCCTCTAGAGAGTCAGAGAGAGAGGGAGAAGTGCAACCTGTGCAATTGCACAAAACAGACACACATCGACAGTAAAATGGGAGGTAGGCTACTCGGCTATTAGTTCAGTAGCGATATTATTTCTCCTTCATATTGCTTCTTCTTTTACAAATGAAAGAAATACAAGAAGTCATCGTGATCGCATCAAAAAGGCAGTCATCGTGATCGTCATCCTCATCACATCACCATCGTCCTCAGGAGGACGTTTCCCATTATAGAAGTTGCGATAGGAGGATAATATCAAGTGAAGAAAAAAGTGAAAAGAGAAGAAGATGTGCAGGGGATAATAAGGATAGTTTGGCAGACAGACGCAAAAAAATATTTGTATTAATGTATGTATGTATACAATATAAGGACTACACTACAACACAAGTATATATTTTTCATCTTTCAGATCCGGTTTTTTCCATATGACAATATGAAATGATGAAAGCGTATAGGAACGATGTTATATGAATGAAGAAGAAAATATTCGCAATAAGTACGACGATGATGAGTCGTGTAATGGGAAATGGAAGCAGTGAACTCAAATGGCACCGTTACATCTATTGCACTTGAGGCAAGGATATACGTGCTTAGAAAACTTTTTTTTCTGAGTACACACCTGATTTTCAATTTCATTCTCGGCATATGATGAACACACATCCTCATCCTATGTGATGATGATAAAAGAAGTTGAAGTCAACTTGTCACTCTCAGTTTTTTTATTTGTATTCGCAGTGCTTCTAAATAGTTCTCACTTTCGTTCAGGTGCATTTAACTGCATAAAAGGAAGGAAGAAGTGCATTGGATTGGATGAAAAAAAATATGTACGAAATGTGAAATGATTTATGGATGAAGGACTATGACTGTGTGGTGTGGTCAATGGTCAAATGATTTTACCAACAATCAGACAATATGATCGAGTCTCTATTAAAATGTCTTTGGGAAGATGTTTAATAAATTTTTTTGCTCACTTTAGCTCTTGAGAAGAATATCTAGAGCAAAAGCATTAATTGCACTTTTCGCTCATGAAAAAATGTCACAAAGTAAAGTGCAATTGCAAAAGACTGATTGAACTAAATAGCTACAATGAACCATTTTTTCGTTTAAAATGAAATGAGAATATCATGTCAATTACGTGGTAGAATTATCACCACACTTTAGTTCTTTTTCCCACGTGTCTTCAAGAAGGATTTTTTTGAAAAGTTTTTTTTTCAATTTCAACCGAAACTCCGACAGAGAGACAGGGAAATATATAAATATTTATACCACAAGCTTCATTGTCAGAGTCACTCATAAAAATGGTGACATGACATGACATCACCTTACTCAATAACTTGTCTGTTACAAAATCTTTTGTTGTTGAGAGTCTTCGAAAAAATATGAGAGTCTACTTTTAGTACAAAAATGAGCCTGTCACGAAAAAAACGGCTCTTTATGGCTCCATTGTTTTCCCTTTTGTGCTAATATTTGAAACACACGTGAGCATGTTACGTGGTACAACAATAATATAATGCGTACATATCATAATGTCATCATCAGCGCCTACATTTTGTAATGTGAAGAGATTGTAATAAGATAATATGATTACGTGTGTGATACGGTTTACTTTTTTAAAAATACACTTCAAGAACTTTTTGAAATTGGATCTTGTAACACGGAAAGATGAAGATGGGCCTTCATTTGGACACTATGAGTGCGCGCGTGATTACTATTTCTGTAATATGTATTTGAATTACTTAACACGGGTCGAATATATTCGTTTTTGATGTTGTCCAAAAGTTTAAATCTTTTCAAAATGTCTAACTTAACCATCGTTAGCAATTGCATTTATATAAAAATGATGCTGTTTTTATGCCAGATCGCACTTCGTTACGAGTAGAGAGGTCATATGAGGATCTAATAGTTTTCATAAACGAAATAATTAGGATGCGCACACGACGCATGTCAACAATTTGAAGCACAAGGAAGCACATATATGTCGATCAGAAATGCTACCTGGCGAAATCCCTCAAAAACCAACGTGTTTGCTACAAGTGTTTTTACAAAAAACAACACTTGAATTGTAACATTGCTTTTCATCCGTCAAAATGCTCTCATTTTTTGTGGCTAACTACCACATCTTCTTAAAAAGATTGATCTTGTACCTTGTAACAAGTCGCCTATCAATAAATTACATACGACAATGCATTTTTTTAATAAGGCGAAATCACCGCAGGTAAACAGTAAAAAACTCATGCAAAAAGGAAACTAATACGAGATAGCATAAGGCATTAATACAATTCAACCCCAAAAAAACGTAAGTTATATTTTTTACCATTTGAAACTTTTGCTATTAGAAGTACCTGAAAATGCATTGGCATTGGTATAAAAATGCGTTTGGTGAAGATCTATATTAGAAAAGTGATCATGTTGGTCGATTCAGTGCAGTGCACTGTTTTTTATAGATATTTTCTAAAATACCGCAACATAAAGATATGAGTTGGCCCTTTAGGAAATGTTGTCATTTTGTAACTTCGGTGTTCTATTGGCAATTTGTCTACCAACTACCAAGAGTCCAAGAACTACTCAAACTAAGTATTTGGTAGATTTGAACGTCGAATAAAACAAAATAATATACGCTAGAGATTACACGTAGGGCAGATCAAATAGTCTTTGTAAGTAAGTACAGAATAAAACGGTGTTAATTTTCTTACCTGATCAAAAATTTGAGCATTTTGTCCTAATATTTCCTACAAGAAGTTCATCGACAACAAAGAACAGGATGGAACCTTGTTTTCCTCCAAGAAGAAGAAAAAGTAGAATTGACACAGAAAATACTCCTCCGAAAGCGAAAAAAATAATATATTTTCCACGTTGGAGTATATAATTAAGTTAACACTTCTAAAATAGACTACTTAAAAATAAATCCTATGTATTGTCATCTCTTCTATCCTCTTCTTAAGACGACATGGCACAGATGAAGATGGGAGTCCCCACAAAAGCGACAACGCGCTCCGTCTCCTTCTATTCCCTGTTCTTCACTTTCCAACAATTATTAAATTTTGTTATAAATTTCGGATCAACCTTTCCCCAAAAAAAATTCTTCTCTCCGAAACAGGTTTAAATGTAAATTTTTTTCAAATAAATTCACTAATCACAAAAACCCACTTTGCACTTGCACAAATTGGTTTTGACAACGAATTTTCGTATACATCCAGTCGATGTTTCAAAACTATTAATTTTCTCCACTTGAAGTTGCCGACACTTGGCTTCCTTTTTCATTCGCACTCGCGTGGACGGACTCTGGAGAAGGAAGTGAGAACAACTCGAAAAAAAATTATTTTTGTGTAAAATGTATAATTGCACTTGAAACAAAACAATCAACCCACGAGAGAGCACTTCACGTTTTTTTAATGATTTGAAAATATATACTTTTTTCAATACTCGAAGAACACTGCTTCTTCTTCTCTCCCTTTTTCACGTCGTTGGCTTCGCTTCAATTTAGCAACGGTTTTGGCACACACGAAAGCAGAAACGAGAAAAAGGAGCTTAAACCAGCATATATAGAAAACGCTTATTCTTTTTCGCTGAGATATAAAGTGTACTTTTTTTATTCATATGCCTATAACCTATGGAAAAGTATGCACATGCGCAAAAGTGTCTATGTTGGCGTTCCTACCTGTTCTGACACCAAATCCCAAATGTTTCTAGTCAAGTCTCTCAACGAATTTCTAGACCATACCGAAGCTCCCCTCAAGTTCTACTTTCTTCTTTTTTCTGCAAAAGCCTTATGCTCTATGCACCAAACACTAACGCACACACACATTTTAAAGATAAACGCTTAAAATCGTACGTATATGCAATATGCACACCACTTGTGTGTGTATTATGCTTCGCTTACAGTCATCATCATCATCAGCGCCAGCGCCATTATGCCACTCTCAGCGCGTATATAAATGCATATATTCGCACTCTCTTTGAAAATCACTATCACTCATCCAAACACAAAAAAGATCCCTTTTCCTATTCCCAATTTACCTTAAAGTTTTCCCAATATAAATACACACACTTGCATTTAACTTTTTTATCATTAGCAAAATAATGCTTCCATTCCAATATCCTCGCGATGGTAAAATATTATCCATTTTGAAGGTAGCTTACATTCAAAGTATACATTTTTTTAGCAAAAATTTTATTTTATTCTCTCAAATGAAGTTAGGCATGTATTGAAAATTGCAATTGTGAGCCTGCACAAAGTGTACATAATACATTCTCAAGGGATACATTTACAACTATCTTACGTCGCGTATACACACATTTTTAACTGCATAAAAGTAAATTGGTAGGAAAAAAGTAAAGTCGTAAGATAAGGGATAACACGTTTGATATAGTAAAAGGGTTCTCTCTCTCACAGACACACTCACTCTGACAAGCTTCAAGTTAACTTGATATAGAGTGCTCATGTGCGCATCACATCTCACATCATCAATACGAACAGCAAAACTAATGATAGTAATAACTGCACCGTTTTATAAAGCAGAGTGTAGTGGTGTAGCATATATCGTCGTAACATTTTATTGTAGGTATACTTGTGTGGAGTTCGAGAATGCAACGGATATTTAATGCACTTCAGAAGAAAAAGTATAAGGTTTGAATTGAACGTTGTGAAGTTCCCTGAACAAACACACACGCAAAACTGCATAATACATGTGTCCCTTTTTACATGTTCATAGTGCACATCAATGCAAAAGTTACCACTTTTACGAGACGACTCTAATCATGCAAAAGCAGCTGTTTGTTTGAAGAAGAAAAAAACTTTTTGTTTCGAAGAAATAAAAGTTGATATCTTAAAGTACCTTCAGTCCTTGTGTATTACACAAGTGTGAATGTATCTAGCACATTTGCAACTTCAACTTCACTTTTTAAAACAATTTTCATAGTCACCCCAAACTTGTATGCAGGCATATATGCATTTTTATATAGCATTGAAGCAAACCTCACAGAGAATTCATACGAGCATTAAAATGTATACAAGAAACCAACCAAACCACACATTATTCGCGAGCACAAACTCGCACAAATTGAAATTACGCAGAAATTACGCCACGGCTGTGCATTATTCGAAATAGAAATGAGATGGTTTGTACTTATATGATATGGGAAGGTATGGCAAATTATTTACTAATCAAATGAAAATATATTTCTACCCTAATGGATATCCCAACAAATTTTGTATGAAAAGGGTTATTGCCTGGTCTGGTGTAGATTTTGGATGCCAGAGCAAGCTAAAATATAACATGTTTTTTAAATCTATAAAAGTGCATAAATATGATTTAAGCTATTTATGACGTGAGCACAGTGTGATACAGAAAAAGTAGCAGTATAGTAATTTGCATTATAGTTTCTGCTCTAAGGTTCACATTTTAAGGGATAAGTCTGCTTCAGAGCATTTTTATAAAAAAAGTACATGTGTTGACGTCTTGAGTCTGCTCAACTGAACTAAACTGAAAGTAAAAATTTTTACAGGCTCCTTTTTTGTCTAAAAGTGGAGACACTGAGCAGAGCTCAGCGTGTGCAACTCTGTACCATTGTCTACCAGTCAGCGTGATACCGACGAGAAAGAATAGAAACACGACATACGAGTTTTGGCGTCTTTTAGCAGCGTTTGCTTCAAAACTAATCGCAATTGAGTGATAATGTGCAAAAATGTATGAAATGAAACCAATCAAACTCGACGATAAACAGTAAAACTAACGGGAAGGTGGGAGGGAGGTGGATATGCCATTTTTTGCACGGTATCATATTGTCGTGTCATCTATCATGTTTGTGTATTTTGAAAGTGTAAACTTGAACAGAAGATCGATTACAGAGAAGTCAGAATGGTATTTTATCTTAAATGATATATTTGCTTGTATTTGAGAAAAACGTCGTATAAAAGAGCTCGCATTATCGGCTTAAAAGTATAAAAATGATAATGAGCGGAGAAGGTTGACTTGACTGAGGATTAGAGAGAATGAGTCAAGATAGGGCTTAAAAATGGTATTGGCAAGTTTCAAAGTAGGTGGGATTAAGCAAACGTAATCATATATCTCATCTTAAGCTTCTTTTCCATCTGACAAACTGATCTGTGCTCGTTTAAAGAAATAATTGGAATCGCTAACAGACACCTTTTTGTCGTTCATTTTCACACCACGTTGTCACTCACTTCTTTAGTCTCAACGTCTCAACTCTTTACACAGATGGTTGGACGAGTTAATTGGATGGAATGCTCAGAGAATGTTTTTGCTAATTGAGGTACATGAAGGTATCATAAAACAGACAAAATGGGTGGGTGGTAGTGGTATCTAGACAAATTGTGTGATCCCTCTGTGGTGGTTGTCTTGTCATGGTACAGCTCTGCTCCACAAGCCGTAGTTTTAGTGACAATTTTCTGCATTTCCGCTTTTTGCGACCACAAGGGCAATTGGTAAGCTATATGACCAAGGTCTGCTAATTTGAAGTAGCCATAGTCATGGGACATCTCTGGAGAATGTTTATGAAGGCTTCAGCAAAGATAAAAATATTTTTCCTGCATGTGAATACGAAGAATGCTACAGATTACGGTTATGCTGATATTCAAGACGAGTATAATGCGAAAACAAAATAAAAGTGACATTTTGCACGAAGTTGAAAAAATAAACGGAACGTGACTATCAACCATACAATGAATCCAACTGCCCCATTCGCAAGAGATCTTACAATTCAAGACTTACCCAACGAAGTCTGAAAACCGCACTTTTACAGCGCATATTTTTATTGTTACCGATTTTTCTGCTTGAGCTTTCCTTAATAAACAACTCTTACTTTTCACTCCGTTTCATCCAGCTTCTATGCCAAATCCTCTCGTACTTGGTACTTAAACAAGACCTCGACACGGTCCAACTAGTCTGTCACCGGTGGCATGCCCTTGTAGATGAGACAATCGGGAGGAAAATATCCGTGTCCTGGTTGACCATTACTTCAAGTATTTCCGGAAATGACCACTTCCCTGAAAATGACAACCTTACAATCGGGAAAATTGGAGTGAAAACTTGTGTTGTCGACTTAAACTTCGATGAAGATAAGGAACATGTCCCCGGAAAACTTTCAGGATTTAAATATCCTCATCTACTTAGGCAGCTTTACCTTGGAGGTCCTGTGTTCCCGGCTTTATTCCACGAATTGCTTCTTGGAGTGAGAAACCTGTCTGTTCTCGATGTTGACATTTGGACACTGAACAGCTTATCCGGAGATAATGTCAAGAGCCTACTCTTGCCCAACCTGAAGTGTTTGTCCATACAAAGGTCCGGACATCAAAGCCATTGTAGTTGTCGTGAATGTAGAAGATGTAGTGGAGCCTTATGGTCAGTAGCGTTTCCTAACTTGGTTGCTCTCCTCGAGAAAAATGTTTTCCCACGACTGACTCAACTTGATGTGAATTTTCCTGCCCGTCTCATTACCGATTTTCGAAGATGTCAAACAATAGTAGCATTCCTTAAGAAGCATTCAAATCTGAAGAAATTGTCTATAACGATGGGGTATCCAATGTGGCGCAACAGCTTGAATGACTTCGAAGAATTAGAACAAGCTCTCAATCAACCTGGTCAACCATTCCATGAATTACTCCAACTGGAGAAAATTGACATCCAAGAATTTCGTCCTGACAATTCGTACCATCAAAAAGTCTGGTTCGAATTCCTCCAGCAGCACACAACCTTGAAAGACTTGACAATCAGAATGGGTCGTGTTCCTCCCCAAATTCTGGAACGAATTTGCAACCGCAGCGGAACTACTCTGGAGAAGATACATCTCTACAACTTGTATGGAATTGGTGATGGCGACCCTTCGGAAGTTACACTGGACTGTGGGGCCTTCAAACAAGTTGTGCATTTGAACACTTTATACGCACTGGGAAGCAACATTGTGAAAAATGGACAGGATTTACCTTTTTCTTTAGTATCAATTGCATTGAATGGAGCAGTTCGTGATGTGGAGGCAGCACATATTTTGTTGACTCTGCCAAATTTGCAATTTATCCACTTGAGTAATGCGTTCAAACAACGCAACGGTTGTGGCATAAGCTTGTCTCTGTTACACCAATTTTCTCGGGCGAGGAAAGTAAACAGATTAGTGCTAACTTGGGACTATTTAAATGAATCATTTCCTGCGGAGGGAATATCTAATGGCGATCCCAATAAAGAGGTAAAATTGACTCGATTCGATGACTTGTCAAATATCATCGACTGGGAACTCAGTTCTAGGACGGGATACTACATCAACAAGCATGACACTGAATAAATGCAATTTATAATTATTATATAAATCATTTTTGTGTGGACACATGAAACATAAATTGTTAATTCTTCATAAATTTCTTTTCTGACAACAATAAACCAACACCAAGCTATAGTTTTCAGATAACTTTAAGTCTGTAGAAAACAAGATATGTTCTATGTTCACAAAACTTCCTATACGGACCCTACCCAGAAAGCATAATTACAGTAGCAAATGTCGAGGTAGTCACAGTTGGTAATCAAGATCAATTAAAAATTTCTGTTGTCAATTTTCTCCCATCAAAATTTGCATGATTACACCAACAAGTGTAAAAGAGAATGAACATATCAAGTTTCCAAATCTTCTCTTTCGTATTCAAACATATTTTCTTTCGTTTTTTTATTGATTTGTTGGTACTTGTTAGCAAGTTTTTGGTCAGATTGTGGATAACCCAATGCATAGGAAATTTGAGTTATGATGACATTTTTTTAAATAAAAAACAAACACGCAAATAAAACACACACATGAACCATGAACGCATATCTTTTGGGTTGAACTATAATTATTTTTGTGGTATTGTTGCAATACAGGCGATAAGTGACGCCACGTGTTACACCATGTCATCGGTCACACGAAAGAATGTCTTCTGAATTTTGTGCAAAAAAATATATTTGTATTTTGGTAATGAGATTTCATATTTCTGCCAATAAAAGAAAATATGATGGTTTTGTTCATGTTGACGCAAGAAATTCCATCCAGTGAGCAACGGGTCATATACGTGGTAAAATGAATATGATGTCTTAATCAGTTTCGTCGTTAGCAGAAAAAGTATATGCGCATTGTGAGGTCTCATTCTTAGACTCACATGCAAATTCGTGGGTCCGTCTACTGTTTTATGATTATACAAAACGGTA
>JAQFZW010004215.1:0-10771 GCA_034687055.1 Heteromurus nitidus | reverse complement strand
TATTTACTCACTGCGGCTGGAAATCGTAATTATCCCAAAGGAAAGATTGTCTACCATGATTATCGACAGGTTTTGATTGAGAAATTTGGAAAGGACTTGTTTTACGAGAAGGCGAGTGGGACCATGGTTTTGGGTGGCTTGGCTTCACACTTATCTTGGCTCAGTTTGCTCTGTTCTTTTTACCTTGTCTGATTAGTCATATAGATTTTGATGTTAAATATGGCTTGTTAATATGGCTTGTTAATAACTGTTTAATATTTATGTCATCAGAGAAATAAAATGTTTAAACATTCAGACTAAATTAATTATAATGTGTTTGAGTTTGGCTTAGATTCAACTTTGAAGGGAGGATGGGTTTGTCCGTGAGTGAACTTTAGTGGATATAACCTGCTAAACTCATCTGAATTTGTAGCTTACATAAAATAATTAATTAGGTCCTTGCATTGGAATTGCATCACTTATCATGGTCATCGTCACCCCTCCACTTCTTTTTTTGTTGGAAAGTTGTCCACTTGAAACGGCCTTATTTATTTGCATAAATTCTATCATATATCTCAGGAATTAAGAGGTGAACATATTCACACATGCGCATCACCCAAACATGACCTAGCGAATCCCAAAAAATTTGACATCAAAATAATTTCCATCTAAAAATAAATTTAATATGAAACCAAAACCAGAGCACAAAAAATTAGCTCTGGGAGTAAAGAAAAGATTCTTTTTTTCTACTTGGTTAAGTAAAATTACGCACTAGTGCCGATAATTGATTATCAAAACAAGCATCTTTAGTAGGAAAATTACGCAATTTATTTACTGCTGCACTTTTATAAATGAGGGATAGTAGGCCCCTTCATTTCATGGTTGCTCCAAAAGCCAACAAACAATCCCAACAAGAACGCATGTGTTTATTGTTGTTGTTCTTTTCCACTGGATTGCACAACTTGACGTTGACCATCACAAACAGTTAACAATTTAACAACAATAGTTTATAGTTGACCAGAAAAGCTTTCTATCAGATAAAAGAAAAACAATCATAGAATAGATTTATAATGCATTCTAACGATCATTGTTGTTGTTGTTTTTTGTATGCAAATAGCGTCTAGCCCTAGAGAACTAACTAAAAGGGTCGGCCACCACGCGCATTTCAACAAAACATTATGATCAATGATCACACAGCTCCAACATAGAAGGATATGCAGGAGCTGAGCCGGAGCGACAATTTTGTACTCCAGTGACGTCACCAGCGCATGAAAATAATTTTTGTACAAAATTCACTCTCCCTATGCTAGTGTCCGTAGGTTGCTGAATGAGAGTGAGAAGAAAATGTTCCACACACACACCGAGTGTTTCTGTAAAAATGTGTTGCTTCAAAAAAACATATACTACAATTCTACATACAGTTCAGTTACGCATTACGCGCATAATACTTGCACTCATGAATCTTCGTGTAAACAAGAAGGTTGATGGGAATGAGTGAGTGAGCCTGTTTAAAATGGAGATGTATGAGTACAAAGTTCCAACTCTTCTGGGGCCAAAAGCAATAATACCAAAAAGAAAACATCATCATCTCTTTCCCCTTCCTTTCACAAGCTGAAAAATGCCAAAACATCGGGTCTAGTCCCATTTTACAAAGTATATGGAAATGGATGAAAGCAAGTTCTTCGGGAGGAGAAATATGTGTGTGCTTCTCATACTTCACGTTAGATAAATGTGTACGTATTTTGTGCATATTTATGTGTGTATTCACTTCACACGTTTTATATGCTCATCTGCGGGGGTCGCATATTCCTTGTGAACTGCTATATGTTCATGAGCATGCTACCGTAATGGGAATCAATGTATCACTCTGACATATGCACTTGTAAATGATAGGCATATATTTAAAAAAAGAGGAAACAGAGTTTGCAATGCCACAGCAGAAAGAAGTGACACACTGTCTTTGAATACTTTGTATGCCTAATAAAATCCTACTTCTTCATACACCGAACCCGTCATGGAATTCTGAAACGTATCTCCGTCTTGTTTACAAATCTCTTCACGGAAGGAATATGCAGTTGCATAAGTAATGACTCGAGAATGTTATATTTAGGGCAAGATAGTATCCTCCACATTTTTTTCCTGTTCGAAGCAACAAAGAATTTTTCTTTTTCACACTTTTACATTTTACTGGATTTGGATATCATGTAAGTAGGATTTTTTTTGAAAAGTCTCACACTCAAAATATCCATATGTCAAGAGAGTCTCTCGCCAAGTGTAAAAATGTCAATGAAAACAAATTAGTATGTAGGGTTTTGTCAGTTGAGCTAAAAGTGGTACAAGTTGGTAGAAGGCGAGAAAGAGAGAAAAACACAACAACAAAAAATGAACGAGCACATGACTAACGTAACTTCTCAACATGAGATCTCAAGCCAACTCACTCACAAAACTCATGAGTCGTCTCGTCAGCATTGAAAAATACACAAAATGTTTCACTCTCTGAGAGAGAGAGCAGCACACATTTCCACATGAAAAATAGCTGCAATCTTCTGTCTTCTTCGTCGTCCCCTCTCTTGCCATTTTGCGCAGCAGACGAAGAAACATACAACATTTTCACTTGCTTTCAGAATATATTTACATTTAAGTAATACCTTCCCCATTGGACTTCCAACCATTTACAACATTCGTAATCTTTCCAACAAGCCAAGTCACGACACATGTCTCCTGTCACTGGATATTGCTGACTCTGAACAAGAATAATATTTGCAATCATATCATCAAAAGATGATATTTTACGCGAAGTGACGGCACTGATCAAAATCATCACGATGATAAATAATGTCTTGTATTTTCCCCCTTCTCGCATGCTTCTTCATAACATATATTCTTGAGGTGTTGATGGATTAATTGAGAAGTGCATTCTCGATTCGCGTGAAGGATTTTATTTGAAAAGCATCATGCAACATGCAAACTCTGAAAAAATGTTATGCATTTGAGATTGCATGCAACAGCTGCCAACATAAGCTATGTGCCCCTTCTCTCAACCTTAACAAAAAAATGCAATGTGTGGATGAGAGTATCCAAAGAGAAAAATCAATCAGCCAGCAGAGGTATTTCTCTCAGCCATACATGTTTTATGTTCCATTGATTACATAGGATTGCACACAACATGCCATTATCCACATGTCAAGAATGGGGAAAGGCGTAAAAATGATGTAGTCAAAGGGGAAAACAGCGCGCGGGGCAGATGACAGGAGCACACCATGAAGCACAGCGGCATCGCCTCTCTCTTCTCTCTCCTCTCTTGCAACTGGCATCAAAGTGCTTTGCAATTTAGGAGAAATAAAATATTTATCCCTCACGTGCAAAAGGGAACTGGCGATGAGCGCAATAATATTATATTTATGCAATGTCCAGTCCAACTATATGCACCCGAGTTTCCCCCCCAATCGTATCACTTTCGACAGCCTTTCTTCTCCTCAATACGTTGACAGACGGACATGCAATCCGAGCTGATACCAACAAGCTCAACAAATGTCCATCAGAAGAAAAAAGAAGGAGAAAAATATATATCTTGATGCCACGATGGCATGTGATCATCATCATCATCGTTTCGCTTGGCTCACTCGACTTGACTCAACTTTGCTGGAGAGAGAGAGATGAGGGACAGGGATGGAACGCAATTGAGCTTGTTATTAGGACACGACGACGTGGAAAGAAACAAGAAAGGGTTACCCTTTCAAGTGCATTTTGATATGGTTCAACAACATCCACACCACCACCATACCACCAACTACTTTTATGAAGGATACTCTCCGTCGTAAAAGTGAACGCATAGCTTTTTGGAGATACAAGAAAAATAGGAGAGAGGGAGATGAAGGGCTGTTTATGGGTTCGAGTGTTGAGTGCATGTCTGTTTTTGACAGGTTGGGCCGAGGGAGGTCACATTACGAGACATAATTATTGCCCTTGCGGTTCCCTCCAAGGCGCCGACTTTTTTTCTTCTTTCTCTCTTACTCTCTTGACTTCGTCTCAAGCTTGAGCGCGTCGTAGCTCTTAATGTAGAATACACTCATGGAGAAAATTATGTACATTTAGTTGAAATAAATTATGGTGGAGTGATGCCTGCGCGCATACATTACCCGCATGGTTAATAATGTTCGAAGAAAAGGGGATATATACATAAAGATTACGTGTGATCGTATCATCAGCATAAGATACGATGATGATTGTTATCATCTTCAGGAAAAAAAACTGGGTTTAACTCACAACTCACGATCATACATTTGCTTATGCTCACTGGACACATTTTTATAAGGAGCACCGAGCAGGTCACTCTCTTGAGTTTAGCAATTACACCCGTTGAAATGTTTCCTAATGGAACATAGTCGTCTAAATTAAAATAACGTGTATTTATGTTTACCATTCGCAGTCAGTAAAAATACACACAATTTTATGCATTCTCTGTTTTAGTGCATAAATGCCTGCGGTTATCGGCATATGTATATCATTGGGATGATCGTCATCACTGATTTTCCTAAAAGAAGTAGGAGATAGAGGAGTAGTGCATCATCATCATCATCATCAACTTGATGATTGTGGTGTGCAGCTTACCGTATCATTACCGTAATTTAAAAGGTATTTTTTTAAGAATCGTCTTGCCTCCTCCTCCTTCTGCACCACGATGCGATGCAGGGAGCTTCTTGTCTGGAAGAGAATATAAAATCAAGTTCTCTGCAAAAAGAAAATAAATGTTACAAAGTTTAAACAAAAGCGGATTATCTTGTCTTGATTGATGCTTTTCAAATATGGATCAGAAGATGATGATACATTAACGAGAGATTTATTTGGGAGTGAGCTTTTATTGCTGGCGATGGGTAAGTAAAAGAGAATAAATATTTAATGTTTGATGAGGAGAGGACTGTGCTTGGGGCCGGGGGCAGGAGCTGGCGAACAAAGAGAGAGAAATGAACTCCCTTTCGAAGGAACACAAAAATTCAAGGTACTTTTTTTGTAGATCCTGAAAGTGATTCAGACTGTTGACGGAAGAGCTTTCCACAATATGCTTGCAACTTGAAAATGAATTAGTAAAAAGAGTGGACGAACAGATGAAGAATGCCAAAGTATATTTTTCTCTTTTAAGTTCTAACCCGTCACTCCGAAGTAATTACGGGAGGAATTTGGTTCCGTCTTCTCTACCTTCTTTTTTGCTGAATTCTTTGTGATTTTGTGCTGATATTATTTCACGCGTTTAAAATAGAATGCGTAAGATACTTGGATGCGCATTGGGAGCTAAAAGTCAAGTTATGCCTGCCTGCACGGTTCCTGTCACTTGTCGAAATTCCAAGGCTGCTAACGAGTGACGTGAACTAATGTCGAGTCGTTTTCAATGCACAACACAAAATGACAAAAGGAATATAATCCTTCATGATCTCCTGCTTCCATCCATTGTCTTTTCAATGAGAGAAAAAAAAGTTTTTTTTATTAAGAAAGGAATAAATGTACTCAAGCATAGATTCGCTGCTCCGATTTCTCCCCTCTGCAATTACATTTTGATGCAAGAGTATAAAGTTTTCCCAAAGTTTCAAATTACATCTGGCCCCACCAACTATAATGTATATATACGCAATCACATAATGTACGTAATCAGTGAGGATCACGTTAGGGAAACTGATGAGGATGATGATCAACGAGAAAAGGAAGTGAATGAAATAAACGAGTTAGTTTTAGGTTGAAGTGTCAGAGATTATGACAGACGGGGTAAAAGGAAAAGGAATGATGATGGTGATCATCATCATCATCATCTTGATTACGCAACAACTCCGCAAAATATAGTATATGCATGCATATATATGCACACATTAGTCGAGTCGTCCACATTTCTCTCTCTCTCTCTCTCTCACTTCTCAAGGGAAAATCCATATAATCTTCATCTCTCTCTCTCTCTTTCCCTCTCGCAAAAAAGTACAAAATGGAAAATGGAACTGGGGACGGAGAGAGAGATATCTCCTCGGCACATATTTTAAGTGGATTCACAAGTTACAAGCACTACTACACCATGGAATGACACAAGAGAGCGATTAGTGCTCATATATCATTGTCAGTGTCAAACATCTTGAAAAACGGCTGTCAGCCAGAACGACTCGAGAGGAGGTAGTGGAGTGGAGTGGAGTCATATAAAAAATCGTAAAATATACATAACTCTTTCAAAAAATAGATAAGAGAACGTTAGTGCGTAAAAATGTAGAGTGCTCTGGTTAGTCTAGTTCTCGCTCCCTCTCCTAAACTTTTTTTTTGCAGTTTGTTCAAACTTTTGTAATGACGGGGAAGATGATGATGATGCCAATGCCAAGTCAAATATATACATGATCAAAAATGTTGAATATCTTTTTTAAATGGGATGTATATCACGATCACAAGATGGTGAAGATGTGGTGATGATGATGAAAGCCGGATGAGTGCATGTATTTCCTTCGCTACATTTTCCCAACTAGTCAAACTCTCTCATAAATCTAGCCGATGAGTTACGGCTTCCATGCATATTTCTCTCTTCATAAGAAGAAAAGGAGGGAGGATATATAAAAAATATGAGGAGAGTCAGACGGGTGAAATATCTGTGTGGAAAAGTGAAGGGAGCCAAGTGTTCTACATCACTTAACCGTTCCAATATATTTATATGTATCTCGTTTCTCTGTGAAAAAGGGAACTCACTCTCTCAAGTATGACTATTGAGATTGTGGCAACTGTTGAAAGATGGAGTGGAAGATGAGAAAAAGTAAAATATTGGGATGTGTGGCATACCCGATCCCCTAGCTTCATGTTCTCATCCATCATCGCCACACTGATTTTTCTCTTCTTCTTCTTCTTCAAGAGAGAGAGAGAAGAGAACATTTGCTCAACTTCTTTCCTTCCATACGTCCCATTAGCAATGCCACTCATCTTTCCTCATACACACAAATCCTTTTTTAAATTTATGAAAAATATGCATATATTTTAGCCGATATCCCTAATCGCTTCTTTCTTAATTTGTATTTATGTATGTTATTGCATTTTATGCACTTGGGCAAATGGTGCCACCAAACAACCAAGACGCCCAAAAGCTCATTTTATGTGCAACTTTTAGGAATCCAATTTCCCATCAACTTGTCAAAGAACGCCAACGATAAAGAAACTCAATTCGCAGAAAATATTTTTCGCTAACGTGATATTTGCTCATATTAATCCCCCCATGATTGAGGGGATATATAAACTTGGCGAAATTCAGTTATTCCCTTATTCCTCGCTAATATATCAAGCGAGAATAGCTCAAGAGTGTCAGATTCTTTTCCACTGTAACTGATCCCAGTCACGTAAAATGGCCATTCCCATTCTTCTTCTCCATTTTTTTGTACCTCTGAACTGAACTCTATGCTCGAAGGTGGCTTTTTCGTACATGATGACAGGAGGAATGCCATATTTATATGCCTCCAACAACTCTCATACTCTCCTTTAGTCATTTACCTTGTGGAGAGACGGAGCAACAGTAATAAAATGTATACACGAGGAAAAGTATATATAAGCTTTAAGGCAAGCTCCATAATATTTATATATATTTTTTGGTGCATTTCCATATTGCAATATGCAATAAGCTTTTTGCCATATTATTATGAGCTGAGGCATAAAGACTGTGTGTGTCGTGAGTGAGCTTTCACGTTGTCAGATAAAAGTTGGGAAGGCTTCCATTCAAAGTAAAAATATTGCTTTATTTTATACTGTGAGAGTATATAAATATGTTTGTGCATATCAATATAAAGAGGGTAAAGCTTATTAAGGTATAAATGTTGTTTTTCTCTCGTTTTAAACTTGTGTTCGTCTTGTTGGATGAGAATGTGACGGCGGCTTGAGGCAGAGAAGAGAATTATGTCTTTATTACATTCAACGAGGTGGGATGATAAATAGCATTAGAGAGGCTCACTCACTTCACTTGACTTTTCAGCTCGAGTAATTTCGCCTGGGTAGTTTTTCCTCCTCTGAGACGAGAGCACACATATTGTGCCGTCATCATTTATGTTATGTTCTCCACCGCCACACTAGCTACAGCTACTCCACCCGCTCGTTGCCATTTCCCCGCAAGTCAGTATATCAACATCAACACACGGAGACTTAAAGCTGCAAGCTGCTAGCGCATAATAGCCACGAAATTCTCGGAGAGTGTGAGCTGAGCTCACAGTGCCAAAGTCAGATATGAAACTGGATGGATTAGAGTTGGGAATATTGTCGAAATGGAATGGAACGAGTTCGCTTCTCTCGCGTCGCTCTCGTCGTCGAGAAAGATGAAGTGGCTAGATTTTTTTATTTGCCTACATTTCATTACATAATAAACGATTATGAGTCAAGTTTTGAGAAGTGAACTGCTTCTTCCCCGTCGTGCCTGGTCAAACAAGATTAGAGCAGGGGAAAATGGATCAGTTTAATCGCTCCCATCATGACACATACATACGAAAACTCGCCGTGTTATTCATGTGTGTGTGTGTGTGCGCCCGACCATTTTCTTTCTAACAGAAAAAAATAATATAATATCCAACAAGTTACAATTACAAGAAATAAAATAATGTATAGTTTTCCCATTCTCAGAGGCAGGTCTCCTTTAATAGCCAATACATTGAATGTTTTCTTTTCTTATTAAATAAACTACTACTGCAATTGCGTTGTGACCACGCAAAAACTTGTTTTGTCCAAAAAGATTTATATACACGAGTTACAGCCACACAATTTTCCCTTTTTCTCCCCCTGTAATAACTGGACATTTGCAATAATAGCACATAAATTAATGGCCAAGTTTATCCAACGCTCTTATATTCTCTCTTTCCAAGCGTTTCGGCTTCTCTTTGGCTTGGGCGAGAGAGAGAGAGCGAGAGAGCAGCATACATCGTCGACTCCCAAAACCCTATAACTCTACTTCGTTTTCCTCCTTCTTCCAAACGACATTTCAGAACAGGTTCGGATTAAACGGCAGTTTTATTTTCGTGTTAGTGCAGTACTGACATGGTCGTTGTTTGGTGGGAGGATGGTTGGTGACATATGGCATAAAATCGGCTACTTTATTGCAGCCACACCACACACACCACCCACCACCACTCCTGCCATTATCAGAGAGAGACCGACAAAAAGACATGAAACTTTATGCCATAAACTTGTACATTAGATGTGCTCTCGAGTACGTATAGCTCTCCTTCTTTCTTTTGGCTTGAATGCAATCCGATGGTGTCGTGTCCACGTCGGCAAAAACAGCAGCACCACCAATAATGGACTAACATGGGATTAAACACGGTTTTATGACATGAGAAGGAGGAAAAGGATAGGATTAGAATGGATTTTATGATAGAAAATTCCATGTCGTTTTTACCACTTTATTGTTGTAGTAGTGTGGCGTGTGTGTATCTAGATAGCCCAGACCCAGCCGCCATGCATTCTGATTTTCGATGAAAAAATAGTATTCATAAAAATACCTCTGGAGCTGAGGGAGGATGTGCTTAACGTGCATAAAGTATGATATCAAGTAATATAGAACACGTTATGTTTTATTAGACACCTTCTTGTGTGCAAAGATTATTTTTCCAAGGGTTTAAGCTTATTTTGCTGGACTGTGGACATTACACGAAAATAAACGTAAACTTGCTATAATTCCTTGTGACATGGTGTCATAATAACTTTTGCCGCGCTCTTGAACCAAAGTTATATTTAAAGACAAAAATACTTGTAATCCTCTGATGAAACTTGCACATTTCTCTAATAAAATCCTGTTCGCCGAGATACACACAAACAAGATGCAGCAGCAGGTTTCGCCTCTAGAACACTTCTCCTCTTTGTAAAATTTATCTTCAAATAATGCGACTTTACAAACAAGAAAATTTCACATGAGAGTGGCTCCAATTCAAACCAAATCCACATCCACGCTCTTATAAGCTGAAACTGGACATTTTATATTTCCTTGAGTTTACAATGCAACGTCGAAACTGGCTTCTTTTCGGTCGGTAAACTTTATTATTTATTGTTGGAATAAAAAAGCATGCACAATACACACAAACCTTGAATGTGAAGGGAAATCTGTAAGCGCCATGTAGGTTTCATAAATGAAAGAAGAAATGACCAGTTTAAGAGAGAAGCCAAGAGAAAAGATACTTTATGTAGTCTACATTACTTCCCTTCACTGCACTCTTTTCGATGCTCACTTCACAGAGAAGAGCCATTTTTATGTTTCTCCTATGAACTTTGTAGATTGGTTCTATTTGTAGGGGTATACGAACACAGATATCAAAGTGACTGGTGAAGAGAATCCAAAAAGGAATTATGAAGTTGAATGGGAACAAACGGAATATTATGATGAAGCGGTTTAAAAGCGAGTGAGTGTATGTCTCCTTAAGATAACCAGGATTGTCATCATAAAATTTCGGTGTCGTTATTGTTTTTATTTGTACATATGTTCCGCTGTACCTTTGAACATGTTGGATGTATCAAATGCATTTTATAATTTGTGTATTGTAATTTAAAGAATAAAATATTGATCTTGGGGCTATCATTCACAGCCAGATCGGCGCTAATCGTTATAGTTAAATGATATGCTTGCTTCTCAATAGTGTGAATGATTATAAACACGTAACAGAACTACAATCTAGTGCGCTACATATCTCTTTAATACTGTCTTCTACCATCTTCTGA
The DNA here is from genome assembly GCA_034687055.1 of Heteromurus nitidus. Lineage (NCBI taxonomy): Eukaryota > Metazoa > Arthropoda > Collembola > Entomobryomorpha > Entomobryidae > Heteromurus > Heteromurus nitidus. The sequence continues at coordinate 97 of JAQFZW010004215.1, read as the reverse complement.
AGAGAGACGCACCTGTTGAGATAGCAGTACATATTAACGCACATTATTTTGCTGAATTGAAAATGAGGGAGTTGAGTGAGCCACAAACTAAAGTGAA
>JAQFZW010004214.1:0-10773 GCA_034687055.1 Heteromurus nitidus | reverse complement strand
CTCCACTTTTATTTGAAACATTTTTTTAAAACTTCAATCCAAACGGGGTTCGCCCTCCAAGGGTCAAGGTGTTTTGTGGTGAAGCTTCGGCTCTGCCTTGGTTTTTTTGCGGTGATGAGGGAAACTGTCTCTTTCTAGATTCTCGATGGAAATGTGTGCATGGATTCCGATCGTGTCCATTACTCCTCTCGAATGATTGCACAGCGTCACTTTATGCAAAAAGTTTCGCCCGCACTATAGTTTAATCCCTTTCGGGAGAATGATCATCGAGGTTAGAGAGGAAATGGGTGTCGTGCCTCCTCTAAAATCAGGTGAAATGCTCCCAACCTAACCACATCCCATTCCCAAATCGCTTTCAACTGATATAGTCTCGTATATCGGGTGTATATATGGACATTGCACCGATTTGTCTGCTGCCATCGTCAGCTGAATAAAAGCTGAGAGCTACGTCAGAAGCAGAGGATCATGAGATAAGGGAACAGTTGGAACTCATGTTCATCTAGACCTTCTCGCAGTGGAAATGAAGAGAAGGGAAAACACTGACAACTTGGCTTGCAAAATATTTCGCAAATTTTACCACTAAATTTTTCCCAAGCGATTAGGACGGCCACGGAGGAGAAAGTTTGAAAGTGTATAGTCATATAGCATCATTCGGTTAGAGTACTACTGCTCCATTCATTTGCGGCGTGTGTAGAGCCAAGGCCGACGACGATCATCATCACCACCACCACTGCCACCATTTTTAAAAGTGATTGTAGTAAATGGATCGAAAGTGGCTCACTGACGTCTCCGATTGGCATTCCCTACACACTGAATTGAGGGAAGAAGAAGGAGCAGAAGAAAATGCTATTTTGCCTCCTTTCACCGTCCTCATCATCCCACAGATTTGATTTTTCTGCGACCCTATGGCCTCAGCGTTGTCTCTCCCTTTGGTTATACTATATTTTTTGTCGGGGTGAGAGGATGAGAGTGAGAAGAAAGGATATATGATTCTCAAGAAAGAATAAAAATTGGAGGGAATTGAACATTCCAAAGTGTAGCAAGCTCAGCTCGCTCTACGTGTATGTACCCACACGCAATTCCCTTTCACATTATTTTCGCATGGATATAAAATCAGATGGAATATGGACAAGTTGGGGAAAGAGAAGAAGAAAATAGTTGATCGAGAATGGCAGCCGATGAGATAACTGAGAGAATGCACAATTCTTTACAACATCGGAGATAGGCATGCATCCAAAAAAAATTTGCATCTACATCCAGGGAATTTGAATGAGTTAAATCGATTTTCGACCTCATATTTTATCTATATGCGAACGTATTTGTTGGGACGGAGAGAGAGAGAGAGAAAAACACTTGGAAAAAAGAAGAGAGTGAGGAAGACCAAAGGAAACGTTAAAGTTTGCCAGACGCTGGCCTTATTTCAACCTTGTACCTTTCTTTTTTTCTCCTCTCATTCCCAATCCCATATTTCATTTTTCCCTGTGAAATCCAACGAGGAAAAAAATTGCCATAGTCTGTCTCTTCTCGAGGCAATCAGAAAAGTTGTGACAGTTTAAGAAATATGTGGTGGAATGGAAGGGTACGTTTTTTCTTCTCCTTCAAATTCTTGCCACAGGGAAGATAGCCTTATATTACGAGGAACTTGGTGAAATAAAGAGATGGCTTTTACATTTTCCCATCAAATTCGAATACAAACATTTTGTTCTTCAGAACATCATAAAAATTTGTGTGGGTATTGAGTCTCATTGTTTTCAAATGAAAGCAAATGATTATTTTTTTAAATCCAGAAATAACTCTTACGCATAAAGTCATGTTTTTTCTCTCCAGTTTGATAAGAGAGTAGCCCTAAAAAGAGAGGAGAGAGAAGGGAAAAATGTTTCGGAAGGTATTAAAAAAGTTTACGAGTTGAAATATTGGGGAGGAAGTTGAATGAGAAATTCTTGTCATATCTCCACTCTGACATTGTTTCCTTTTCCACTCACAAAAGTTGTAATTTTTTCCTTTTTCTTCTTCTTCTTCTTCTTCTTTCGCTGAATGAAAGAGAGGAGGGCTGTGGAGTGACATGCGAACGGAATTCTCATGAATGTCAAAAGAGGTCACGGTTCCCATTGAAAAATATTAGGAATTCGTCTCAGGGAGAAAATGAAACTGTCCACATCCGCTCCAACTCTTGCGCTAACTTGTTGCACTTGAATCTCTTTTTACTTACTCTTACAAAAAATATATAAAATATATGACTCTATATTTATTCTATTTTCTCTCTTTTTTTGCAGGACTGCTCAGCGCCACATGCTCGTCTCCATCATCGTACAACTCCAATCCTGCTGCATATGCCAAGTCCGGGATGAGCAATCGGTTCGAGCCAAAAGGCGGAAATGGCTTGAGAGAAGGGACTCCAGCTCAAGAAGGACGTTCATGGTGAGGCAAAATTTATTATTACTAAATTTTATTCATTTATTTACACTTGCCTCTTGGGAAAGAAATTATTTTGTGATCAAGGCACATTGCAAATTCATTGGGGGCTAGGTTTGACAATGGTGGTGCGGCATACAATATATATTTCGCAGTTGCTTCTAAAGAAAACAAGTTTCTTGCGCTCCTCTTCTTCGAGCCTTTCTAAGGAAAAGTGAAATATGGCCTCGACAGCCACTTGTACTCCGTGGATGAAATTAAGGAGTTTTGCTTTAATGGGAAATTCCTCCAGGTCAGTCTCCCATGGAGATAAACGGGAACGAGGAAAGGGAAAATAAGTGGAGACATCGTCCCTAAACTCCGTAGCTCCATGCATTTTCTATAATGTATTAAATGTGTACTAAGTAAACAGGGGAATTGAAAAGGACATGTTGCTGTTCAACTTTTTTCCTTCCCAACGAGAAAGGCACTTTTCCTTCCCCACAGCAGCAGTCCATTCTATTACGAACATCAATATTATCTCATGAACGTTTCCCTGCAGCAGGAGGAGTACTCTGACCTCAACTCGTCGACAGAGTCTAGGTGAACGTTTGAAAAAGAGGACAAGCAAGCACCCATTTCATTTTATTCCCGACGAAAAAAATATCGATCATCTTTGGGTTGTGGTGGATTGGAAGCAATGTCATCCTCGTGGTGCTGGTGTACACATGCACGCGTGATCTCTGATATGTCACTTCTATCCTCTCGCTCTCTCTTTCCACGTGAAATTTATTGCAACTACACCGTTTACTCTCTTCCCTTCGCGAGTGATGATAATGCTGTACTTTTGTGATTATGCAAGTATTCAATTTCTTGCATGAAGCCCAACGCCACATTCAAGCTAATCGAAAAGGATGATGGAGGGCGGCGAGCGGTGAACGCACACATGCACTTTATCCATTAGCCTTCCAAGACGAAAGTTTGCTCGCGTTTTAGAAAGGGAAAGTGTGTGAGTAGATATAAAATTGATTAGATAGGCTCTCTCTCTCTCTCAAGCTGACATCGTCACCACACGTCCCACGCTTGAATCCATAACGGTCCCATTACACTCTCTTGCACAAGTGCAATGCATCATCATAACTTGCTTTATTGCCATTTGGTGCAGGTTTCACGTGGCTGCTGCCAGCCCATCACAGGAAATTGTAGTTTAGCCACTGGCAAAAGGGGAGAGAGAGAGGAAAATGCACAAAAGTCTACTTTCGCCAGCGAAGGAGAAAGGACGACGAGGCAGACTGGTGATAAGCACACATGAGACTTTTAGGATAGAAGAAGAAGAGCGAAAGTAGCTGCTCGTCTTCATCTTGGCCTTCTTGCCTCGCCAGAGAGACATTCAGCTCGTAACCGCGTGCACTTTAAAAAGGGATTCACTCACATCTCTCTTGTATTGAATAACAAGCAGAGAAAATACATATCTTTTGAAATACGGCCATTCTTTGGGTATATTTCTCCGCCGCAACTCGTGTCTTCCAACTTGCCACACATATGAAACCACATAAAGAAGCAGAAGGTGCAGAGTGTCGACCCTGGAGAGATAGAGAGAGAGAGAGCGAGCATATCAACTTCTTGTGGACCTTGTTCCATTCGTAATGTGCTCATGTGTTATGAGAGTGAGAGTGTATTCAAAAGAGCATTCATTTCAATTTTTGTTCTCTCTTTCCTTCCAAACTCGCAATCAGCTCATTCTCCACTCCAGGAGGAGCTCGTGTGATGTATGGGAGGAAAGGGAAGAAGAAGAAGAAAATCATGTGGCGTGACGACGGCGACGACCATATGCAGACTGCATGCATGCATACCTCACCACCACCACCACCACAACATATTATTTAATGCATATGAGTCAAGGTGGAATGTGGGACGCTGTATCAAAGTAGATGGATGGGTGGATATGTGCCAAAGAAGCTGATAAATTTTCATTTAGTTTTTGTTGTTGTGAGAAAGCGTGTGAAAATTGTTATGTATGAGAGGAGGATGAGAATGAGACTCTCCTCTTTTCATCTCGCTCTCGCTGAGCTGAGATCGTGCACTTGTGTAATGCTGATGTTGATTGTGATGATGACAGGGCTGAGGACTACACGCCATCACGGAGATCGTCACCCCCAGAGCGTTGTGAGAATGGGTGGTGTGCGGAGGATGGGAGTTGCTCTTGTAATCCTTGCTGGAGCGGACCCACATGTCAAGAATATGGTAAGTGGGAGAGAGGAGAAGAAGGCGAACATGATAAACAACCCGTTTCAATACAATTTAACGAGACACACAAACAAACACTCTCCCTACTTCCCTTGTCTGCATTGTGAATTGTGAGCTTCTAACAGCATCCACTCCAAACACACACACACACACATTTTGTATGTGTGTCTGTGCTTCTCTTCCCCGCATGGAAAATGTTGACTGGGTATCATCCAATCCAAAATATATGTTTATTAGAGATTTTCGCTTTTCCTCCGTTTTCCCATGATCCATTCCAGTGGCACCTTCTCAAAACAAGCCCACTTCACGAAACTCTCATCCCATTCATGGAGGAAATCAGTGGGACCACTACAACTCATCATCATCATCGTCGTCACCAGCTCCTTCTCCAAATAAATATTACGCCGTCATACTCACACGTTCACATCGTGTGTGATCAACGCATTCGTCTACGTTCTCAAGAGAACCTCTCTCTCTCCAACCTCGCCACTTTTTTTCTCGAAGGCTAAGAGAAAGCTCAAACTAGTCCTATCCCAATCCCGTAGCGATTGGAGAGTTTGAGTTGGGAACAAGGGAAAGGAGCATAAGACAACATTGAAAATAGGAGAAACCTTTCTCTCGCTTCGCGTTGTCCCTCTCTGTCTCCTCTCGCCAAGTGCATAATACGTTAGGTGTAGGCAGGCATAAATATTCCAGAGATTTGCCCGCGATCCTCTGCACTGAAGCAAAAATATAAAAATAAACTCGGCAACAAGGACGATAGGAGACCACTGCATTGGCGAACAGTGTATCATGTCCGCTCAACCTACCCTCAACATCCAAGTGAGACACAATGTGTCCATATGCTCAACTCCCTTTCGCAATCCATCCAATATATCTCCTTGTTTTGCTGCATGACTAAATTTAGACTCGTTTTATGCAACTTGATGCCCACCTGGACTGGAGCTGGCGAAAAATTCCAAGTATTTATCCTCGTTTTTGGGAAACAATGCATGTTAAGACCTTAACATATTTTTGTGACAGAAGGAAGAAAACATTGGCTCAGCCATGCGAAGTTAGCTTGCTCCTCGTGAGAAAATGCATCCCAAGGAATTTCCACATTGTCAGATAATATTATGTTATGTGCCACGCCAGAGCACTATTTTTTCACTCTCTCTGTGCCCTTCCTCCACTCTCCGTCATTCCCGAGGAAAGCTAAAGTTTTTTTGGGGGGAGAAAGAGAAAATAACACAAGCAGTCCATTAACGTTTACGCATGCAATAAATTTTAAGTGGTTTTCCGAGACAGGGAAGAAGAACAAAAATGTGACCACACACATCTGAAAGAGGAAATGCCATTCTCCATCCTCGGATCTTCCTGAATTAAACTGCATGTGTGGGAAACATATGCACGAAATATACACTTCTTGTGTCTCAACTTAACCAAGAAGCGAGTGAGAGAGGAAGAAATACTTTCTTTTTTTGTGTGTGGTCCACTCCACTCCGCACTCTCTTTCCTCTTCTTAATACCAATAAAAAGCTAAGAGTAGATATAAAACGTGTACATATTTTTTACTTCTCGAGCATATGTATAGCGTCTGTTCTGTTGCACAAATTAGTGGCTGAGATCGCCATCTTGTTTTTCTTCACTTTTCCTCGGAAAGCGAGAGTGGACTGTGTGGAGTTGGCTGTTATTGCCTCCAAGTTGACTGCAGCCCGTGTGAGAAAAATGGGGAAAAGCATCATGCATCCATGCTCCACTTTATTTACCTATTTTTTCTTTCTCCTCTTCTTTTGCTCGTATTCTTTTATGGTTCTATCCCTGGCATATAGATCTCTGGAGGGAGTTGTTGCAGAGTTGGCTATAGTGAAAGGAGTATATATGGCGATGATGCTATTACTTAACTAACCCGGAACCAAGTGGGACCTCCTCCTATTTTCCCCCTGCTTCTCCACACATAAAAGAGTATATATTTATTATCCACATGGGCTTCACTCGGAGAGTGAGAAGAAGATGCATGCATAATCTATGCTGATATGTAAGCGTGATATATGAGGTTGTGAGTAGTGAGTAGAGTAGTGCCCCACCAGTTGTGCTCATATATACTCCGAAGAAGAGGAGAAAAAACCACTTTAACCTCAAATGTTGTTCTCTCTGTTCTCCTGAGGATTTCCGGTTTCTGGAGCAGAATGACCAGAAACCTTATTTTCCTCGGGGTTCTCTCCAAACACGGACTTTTTATGATTTTTCTTCGTTGAGCTTTCTAGTTTTTAAAAAAATGATGGCCTCCTTATACAAAAATGTGCTGGCGTGGCTGGAGTGATTGTTCCAGCTTGTTCCCATTCTGTGGTTTCGTTTGGTTTCGTTGGAGGTTGGAGCGGAGTGAAAAATGTAGATGATGGATAATGATGTGATGGAACGTAAACCGTGATCTATATATATATATAATTTCCCTTTATTTCCAGAAAGGAAGATGTGAAATGAGCTTGCTTCGCTATAATTTGAAAGGTGAAATATATGTGAGGAGTGTTGTAATTGTGCTTTGCTGTTCTTCTGGTGGTAATTGTGCCAAGCTCATCAGAAGAGGATCGGCTGCTTGAACACAATCTAAATTGGAAATTGATTGGAGTGTGGAAGGGAGAGCAGGTGCATTTGCTGAGGAGTGAGATTAGACACAGCAGAATGCACTTTGATTGCCCACACTTGCCCACACACATATTGCTCCCTCTCCCTCACAATCACACAACACAATTCCTCCTCCTTCAGCTCAGAGACTCAGAGCAGAACATACGGGTTTCTGCTCAAGGTTGACCGGAGTGACGGGGTAATTAATGATATTTTTTGCTTTAGTCGACAGATTCTCTCCTCGATTTTTGGCAGAGGAGCCATTTGTCATCGTGGATAGCTCATCTGTAAGTTCGCTTCCCTTCCCGCCTGTTCCATCAGTTGACTCATCGGAAGGGGCTTCCCCTCCTCCAGTCGAAGCTGCAGTGCCAGCACCTTCTTCGTCCTCTTCCTCCTCCTCCCAATCATCGGGAGCAGCAACAGTTCCCCTCGCCGCTAGCTCCTCGCTTCCCTCCTCACGACCCCATCATTCCGGAGGAGGACTGGAGGAGTCCCTCGTCGAGGCTACTAATTCGCTCGACCCTAATTTAAGTAAGGAGGAGGAGGTGGAGGCGAAGGTGAGCATCGGTACCCCGAGATCATCCCCGTTGTTCCGGATCGAGGCAGCTGACGATGATCTCGGCCTTACATGTCAGCTGGGTCAAGTGGGACCGGCTGCGACGTGCCCATGTGCAACCCCGAGATACAAGGTGATAGGGGCCAGTACCGAATTCCCAGATGATAGATCATTAGCTTCTACCAATCACCCTGAGGAGACTGAATACTATCGACCTTCACAAGAGAGTAGCTTTTATAATTCCTCGCGAGAAACCAATTTATCACGTTTCCCCTCTTCCTCCAGCAGACGAGCTGAGAGGAGTGCTCCCTGCCCCAACAGATGGGCGACAAACTGTCGCACCCTTAATTCAATCATGTTCGTCGCTGACGAGGAGACGGGAGATGTCTTTCTTCAAAATGGATATAATCTTCTGCCTGGCAGATATTATTTTATCACACTTCAGGTGTCTGGTAAGCCGCTCACTTCTTTTTTCTTCTTTTTCCCTTTCAGCACATGTCAAAATCCTTGCCGCGAGCTGCTTAGCACACACGAGCGTCCACAACGCCCTTTCTTTCGTACTCGAAAAAGGCTACTTATTTCCTCAAATCTCATGCCTCATTCCTCCTAAATAATTGACCGGTGTCGACAAACAAGGAAATCCCGTCTTACATCATTCGTACACTTTCCACTACAAATATTTTGCAATAGATTTATGCGAGCTGCATTCTCGTTGTGAGTCCAAAGGGAAGTTGCAAGAAGTTGTGCTCCAACCTTTCTCCTCTCTCTCTCTCTCTCTCTCTCCTGTCATCTCATCTGTCTCACTCAGCAGCGAGCGATTTTATCGGATATATTTTCTCTGGGGACTTTCCGAGAAAGGAAATTAATTAAAAAAGTAAAATGAAAGGGGCAAATTGGGGGATTAGGCGAGCACTGAGCGGGTCAGTGGAGCATTAAAAATCGCATCAACTCCTCATTTCCTCCTTCCCCTCGAGGACCTCGGGAAAATAGAAATGTGAGAAATTTTTTAGCTCAGAAAAGTCAACGTGGGATAGAGCGGTAATTATAGTGATTATGAATTGTCCTTGTCATCATCATTATCTCACGTGCATGCGACATATTTGAAGTAATTGGAATTGATTGAGCCTCCTTCCCTATCCAACTCCAATTCCTATTCATTAAAGTGAGCTGCTCGTGCTAAATATATATTGAATTTGAGAACATCCTCAAATAACAAATTAAGTTATAATTTCTCTCTCTTTGTTTCCATCTAATCAACAATTTTTCTTTCTTGAGCCCATCCTTTCATTTCCTAGTGCTAGTCCGCTAGTGTGTAACGTAGCAACGCTCCCCTCATTTTCCCAAATTTCCCTGAATGCTCCAGTGCTCGTCTGCTGAATATTGTATACATTTTCAGCCTACTTCATCTCCTCCTCGCTTGTCCCAAACGGGTCGCAAAAAACAAACTTAAATTTCGTAAGGTTCTTTAAGTGAGCACGTGAAAGAGTGGGATAATCAACGTTAATAATTCCCACGTCGTTGTATTTTACAACGAGAGTAAATATAAACTGTGAGACAGCTTCATACTTGATGATTTCATTTCTTTCGCAATAGCTTTTGAGGAGAAGAGAAAGAGAAAAAATTAAGGGAGCTTTCTCTCTCTTTCTCCCTTTCTCTCCTTCTTTCTTTAGCGAAAGCTGTAACTGCTTGAGCCCAGTGTTGACTCATAAATATGTGATTAGTGGCAGTTAATCGTAAAAGCTCGCTTCTTAATTCTAATCTGGTTCATTCGGAGGGAATGTTGGGATTATGATGATGAAAAAGATTGTGTGTGTTGCCTGTTGGGAAATTCCGAGGAATAAATATGCAAGTTGGAGTTGAGTGTGGAACATGTCATGGAGGACTGGACTAGTTTTTTCCATCTCTGCAATTCTGGAGCAAAGAAAAAGACCTTTAGTCCCATATTCTACCTTCAACATTGAGACAAACAGCATCATCAGCGCCATTTGCATAATAACTTTTTCTTTTCATCTTCGCACAACAAAACAAGGGGACGACTCTGTGGATGAGAGGAGGAAGGAGAGCTCCGAAATTCTCATCTCTTTTCCAGGTATTTAACTATTCCCGTGGTGGTCCCCTCAAGAAAATTATGCAGTTATCTACCCCATCAAGCGTATTACAGTTTAAATAATATTTCATATCTGGAGCCATAGTCATCCTCGCACCAAAACTCCCAACCAACTCCCATTCACATTAATTCCGTTTTCATCTCTTGAGTGAGTACGTGAGTGGTGGAGTATTGTTCTCCTTTTATGTCACACGAAAAGTTGTCAAGTAAAAAGTAAAGTAAAGCAACAAGATATTCGCCCCAGCACTTTTCCCCCAGACATTTGGATTAGAGAAGTGGGGGACTGATTCAGTGGAGGAGCGAGGCCATTCTCGCATAATATTCATTTCTTCTACGAGCTGCCACCTGTGCGCAACTTGCTTCTCCTCACTAAACTAAATACTTAATTTCTTCATTTCCTCCTCCTTCCACTCTCGCCAAATATATACACTCTCTCCTTGTATTCATCTCAAACTTTTCCAACTTACCTTCTGCCCGACTTTCTCTCTCTCTTCTCCTCCAATACCAATACAATCCCTATCGAAACCCGTGTTTTTTGGCAAAATGCCTTCCCGGATTCTGGCCTGGCTTGCGGCTTGAATGGAACAAGTATAGAAAACACTTTATGATATTTGCTGTATACATTTTTCTCTCTCGTATACATAACACGATTAGCACTAAATTCCCATTTTCCCCCATGTGCATTCCACTTCCACTTCGCTAGTGAAACCCTAGACGACGTATTGGAATCCAGTGAACATCATCGCATCAGCACATTTTTTCTTTGTAGTTTGAATGGTGTGTATTGTGTACACACATGTCCACGGATGTCAGCGAACCAAGCCGAACCAATCCAGCCCACATCCTGGTTCGCTAGCGAACCAAGCCG
>JAQFZW010004213.1:0-10781 GCA_034687055.1 Heteromurus nitidus | reverse complement strand
GACTGTGAGTGTCATAATATTATATATATTTTTCTCATCGACCGCCGAAAGCAATATGGCTTTCCAGAGAACTGCTCTTAATGAAATAATTTTTATATATAGTTGAGTTCACAATGCCGTACCGAGCGGAGTGGATAAAATTTAATGTCAACCAGACCGGATTCTATAGAGTACATTATCAAGGGAAGTTGTGGGACAATTTGGTGAAAACTTTGCTTGCCAATCCATTCGTCCTCAGTCCAACCGATAGAGCTAGTCTGATTGACGATGCGTTCACGCTGTGCAAGTAAATGCCCTGAAGAAGCAAAAACACCTATTCCGAGAAAATGAGCATATCTTCAATTTATGATTTATGAATTTTATGGTCATATTCCAGGGCTGGAATTGTGGACGCCAGCATTCCACTCGAAGTCTCCCGGTATTTATTGAAGGAAACAGACTACGTTCCTTGGGCAACGGCACTCGAGCATTTCCGCTCTTGGAGCAAGATATTGTATGAAAGGCAAGCTCATCGTCTTCTCATGCAGTTTGTGTTGAAGCTGATTGAACCAATTTACAAACGGGTTGGATGGGCGGATGAAGGATCTCATTTGATGAAGTACGTACTTTTATCAAACACATTGTCATTATAGAGCTAAGAGCTGTACCGTTTTGTTAAACCAGCAAACGAGAAAGTGTTATCATTTTCATAATTTTTTTTGCAGACTTTTGCGCAGCGAAATCCTCTCTACCGCAATCTTAAGTGAGAACAAAGAAGCTGTGAAGGAAGCGACAACCAAGTTTAACAATTGGATGTTGAAAAGCGCTCGTGTTCCACCGAATCTCAGAGAAGTTGTCTACTCTGCTGGTAAGCAGTGTTCCAATAATTTAATATAATTTATATAAAAAATTCATATGTCTCCCATTATTACAAGCTCGTGCGTACTCTTTCAGGTGTAAAGTATGGCGGCATAGTTGGCTGGGATCACTGTTGGGCACAGTACAACCAATCCCGAATTCCAAGTGAGAAAAAACTGCTGTTGAAAGCAATGGGCTCTGCGTTGGATCCATGGCTTCTCCAACAGTAAGTTGATAAGATTAACGACTTTTATAAGGTGACTCACAAGTGTGTAGTAGTGTAAACTGATACATTATTATTATTAACCTTAAATACTTGAACAGATATCTAGATGCTTGTTTAAATCGAGACATTGTGAGACCCCAAGACGTCCGAACAGTTCTCGCCGTTGTAGCGGCGAACCCATCGGGAAGGCTTTTGGCTTGGCGTCACCTTCGCGCCTACTGGATGACCTTCCAAGGGATGTTCGGTGAAGGCTCATTCACCATGGGTAGCCTCATTACTGCCGTAGTATCTCACTTTTCTAGCGAGTTTGATTATGCCGAGGTAAGTCTACCAACAACGTCCTATCTCCTTGGATGTATTTACAATGTTTGCACACCACTCTCTTCTTCTTTGCTTGTTTGAAGGTTACCAACTTCTTCAGTGACGTTGACGTCGGGTCCGGAACACGAGCCTTGAATCAAAGCCTAGAAATGATACGACTCAACATCCGCTGGCTTCAGAACAACGAGAACCAGATTGAGAGCTGGCTTCGCAAGCATCTTTCGTCGTAACAGACGCCAGACCAGGGTGACGACAATGACAGAGACGGATTTTGTTGTCAAGCTTGCACCCTCCACTAAGTAGCTATCCAGGAGTCTACACTTAAAAATATATTACCAAAGATATTTACGGAACGATATTTCTTCACATTGTACACATTCAACAAGCATAAATTCCACACATATATTGTCAACATTGAGCACAAGCGCCACCACCACCACCACCATGTTATTAGGATGTACTCTAATGAATTATGAAACTAGGCACACATTTAACATTTTTGGGGAGAAAAACTGAGAGAATTTGTGAGATAAATATATGTGACGTGTGGTTGTGAGCGAAGTGATTGTGATGTTGTGTGTTGCACAGAGTCCGTTGTAAATTCATATACACTTTATAGAGTTTATCTATCTTCATACTCAGATTCTTGTCAGTGGAACATAAAAAAATATGTGAGATTTTTAGCCGATGAATGACAAAAAAATAATAATATGCCAGCTAATTCGAGAATACACACTTTCTCATAATTGGTAATCTATGAGGGTAAGGCTAAAACTTATAATTAAGGGATTACGTTTAAGTCTCCTCGTTCATCTTTATAATCTCTTCGTGTGATTTACGTCTCTTTCAAAAAAAAACAAAACAACTGACCTCGACAGAAAGTGGTTCAGTTTATTCTATAAAAACTGAAAATAATTTTTAAAAATGCAAAAAACTGCTAACACCGAGGTGCACACAAAGAATCTCTTTCATAAAACTGATGACAAGGAATTTAAAAAAAAACTTTATAAATTTACGGAGGATTAAATGAAAAAATTAGCAACTCATTTTGAATGAGAACTTGAGAAGCCAATACTTTTTATTTCAAGTTTCAAACTTATCGATTCTATCTTTTAAAAAACGTGTGGTTTGGTTTTTGTTGGTGGGGATCGGTGAAGCGATAAAAAAGATGAAATGTTAATATGAAGTTGTGTGTACAAAACCGTTTCACGGTTAAATCTTGGAAGAAATGAAAGCATAATAGCAGCTTGCTAAAGAATTATACTGAAAGGATATGCAAGGATATAAATTAAGGGTAAAATATATGGCTTAAAAGGTGATCCTTTCATTTCCAAACAAAAATTTAATGAAGGTCAAGGTCAGTTATATAATTACTATAATGCACGCCTGACATATTTGTAAAAAAACTTTTATGTTATCGGCAATATAGTGTGTTGCAACTTCTGCCATGTAAATGTACGTAGGAAGGGAGAAAAAAATTATTGTCTTGACAAGAATTGTGACAAAACGTTTAAATAGGACTCAAGAAATTCATATCTCTTTCCTCGTAAGGTCTTTTATACAGGTAGCTTTTACAAGAACAAAATAATGGGACTTGGAACATTAGACAAAAAACCAAGAGAGAAAAATATATATATATAGTCCATCTCCCATTGCCAGTATTTCTCTTCCTTTTTTGTAGTACAGTTTAAGGTAGCAACATTAAACAGAAAAAAATGATCTCAAAATAGTTTTGGCTTCATTGTTTGAGTTGAACATCAATATCTTCACTACAATATTATATAATGCATATAGTCTGAAGTAAATTTACTGTAAAAGAATCTGCCTTCAACTGGAATCATACGTAAATTACAATTACATGTGTGACCATTATTACTGCTCTATATTTAATGTGTGTTTTACAATTCTCTGTACAATTTGGCCAGGTATTTTATTGTGTATATCCTTTCCAATCTCTATTTTTCAACTGCGTATTTAAACAGCGACGCGACACGTTAACTTATTTAAGTTAGATTAGAAGTGTGGTTTGGTAATCTTGTGAGTGAAGGCTTATTTCGTGTAACAAAAATATATATTATATAAATTCATCATGTTTTTCAGTCTGCTTTAATATGAGAGCTCTCTCCAAAGAAAAGAAAGCCAAAGATGATATTTACATTATGAATGACGTGTATAACAAAATTGACCAAAAAAGTGGTTGTGCTTTTTTGTGTACATAAGTCGTCAACTAAATTCATTCCTCTCTGCAAAGTGTATTATTCATCGAGAAAAATATCCAAATATTTATAGAAAAAATATATGCTTTTGATGTTTTATACAATACCCAAATATGTGAACATCTTCCATTGACATACGTATACTTGTGATTGTGTTGTAAACTAGACAATTAAATTATATATTTTTCGAAAAGGAAATTTACTAATTACTTTTTGTCAGCTTGGGCGTAGTATGATTGATATGTATTCATATTTATTATGTGTTATATGTAACTTGTACTTCCATTTTCATTCAATCCATGAAACAGCTAATTGTAAGATGAAAGTCGAAAAATTTGTGTACATTTACAAGAGAAAGTTATGATGACTCGTCAGAAAAAGGTTTTAAAAAATCTCTCATCCACTTGTCAATCGTTAAAATAAGTACACACTCGGTCGAAAAGTATATTAATTAATATGTACTGATTTTGCTTGTGAATTTATTAGTGGTACTGAACCAACCAAAAAAATTCTTTGTGATTCCTGTATGAATTGACTATTTTTGAGATAAAACAATGAAAAAAGTATATATCTTCACCCAAAATGGATTTATGAAGGAAATATTTATGGTTTTTTCAGGACAGCTAAAAATAATGTATGATTTGCATAATCTTCTTCAGTTTTTATGATACAAAATGCACAACCAAAAGCATCACATAATTGTCATTACAACTGAAAGAAATATTCAATTTTATTACTTTAATTACGACTCATTCATGACATCAGCATACATACACATCATTTTTTTGTATTTTTTTATTTATACGCGCATTAAGATTGCCTTACAAAAAAATCTTACGTCAAAATAGACAACTCGAATTCGCTTGATCCATTTTTTTAGAAGTAGCCAATTATTTTTAAACCTCGTTTTAAAGTCGACAAAAATGAAAAAGAAAAATTGAAGACACGATTGAACCAAACTGATGTTACATTGTTGCCATTGAATTAAACTACCGCGGAATAAAAACTGTAAAAAAGAGAAATTACTGTTTACACTCACTCATTTATGATTTTTTTAAAAATTCATCCAATCCAGTGACAACTAATCGAATTGAATAAATGTGAACTAAGTTTAACACTTTTCTTGAAACGAATTCATTCAGATAAATATTGTATTTTCAGCTCATATTCATTTTAATATTGTGTGTTCTCTAAGTACGCAAGCACTCGAAAAGAAAAAAAAAAGTGTGTGTATATCAATTTCAAAATTCATATGTTTTCTTATATCCACTTCGACTTACATCTTCTATGATATCCTCTGATTTTGAATAATATATAGTTTTTTTTCTTGTATTGTGTATATTTTTGTATCTTATCTGAATATATTCTTCAGTAAATAATGAGCAATAAGAGATATCCTTAAAAAATTAACAAGAGAGAAGAAAAAAGAAGAAGGGGAACAGAGATGTAGGAATCTTCAACTTTTGAGACAAAGTGGAAAAAGATGTAATTATTTCCCTATTGTCTCTAACTGACGATTGATGTTACTTAATGATTGATGACGAACCACATATTAATTTTACCAAAAAAATTGTATTTTAAAACATTTTTTCTGGTCTGATGAAAAGAAATCTGAAATCCTCAATGAAATTGTGATGGTGAAAACATTGAGCCGGAGAGAGACGTTCTTCGCTTAGTTGATTTTGTAGTCCATGTAGACCGTGTTGGCGTTGGGCGCAAAGACCAAAGGGCTTTCTGGTGGAATTGGGTGCAGGCCCATGAACATAAAAGTTCGCTTCAAAGTTGCTGGAAATAGAAAAAAATACAAACGGCATATTTAGTTTTAAGTATTTAAGATTCGTTTACACTTTTACACATAATTTCTAATTAATTAAATTAATATTTAAAAAAACTTACTGTGATCATCCCGCAACTTGGAGAAGTAGAGAATAGCATGTTCACAACGAAGCACGTCTTCGGCATACTCCAACAAAGCGACGAACGCGTCCCTGCTGCTGTCCGGTAAGCAACCATGAGGTACCTCAATGTACAAGTTGTTGTTCACGTAGGTCGTCTCCCAGGTGAGGACCGTGTGAGTGGTCAGTGGATACCGGAAGTTGATTTTCAGTTGCTCCGATTTGTTCAGATTCTGCGGAAATAGAGCAGCGTTAGTCTCATCCTTCAAATCAATCACCAAATGGGCAACTCTCTTCAGAAGACCAGGCATTTTTAATCATCTGATTCGGAGCGAATCCCCTACTCGTTCTTAAAATTCTTTCCTAATAAAACTTGTGTTGCTAACGCTAAACGAGTTTGTTCAAATTGAAACTTTTTTTCCCAAACTTATTTTATTGCCTATTGTCAATTGTGATGTGAGGAATGCAAGACAACTGGCGTGTGTCAGGCAGTCCGACTGGAAGCAATCTATTGAATGAGCGCTGGAAAAAGCGTGTGCTTCTGGTTAACTACTTTTTGGCATTGCGTCGTGAGGCTTGTGTCTGTGCAAAAAAATTCTCACAGTTCCAACGAAATAGTTTAAATATTGTAAGTTTGTACAGGTCCTTTCTACATTGTGGAATACTGCTAGGGGCTGAAATCGTGACAGGGAAGCTATCCAAAATATTATTGTTTAGGTATGGTCTGCTTCTGCTCCTTCGAAGGTATTTACCACGTGATGACATACATATGCATGTATATCGTGTATATGCCTAAATATATACTTATGTTCGTAAAAGTTTATGACAAGTGTTTAAGAGTTGAGATATCGCTCTGGAACTAAACTCTAACTGTTATCATTTCCCTTCGCCTGAAGGATTAAATGCATTTTTTGTTGCCATTGCCTTTATTCTCTAACTGACAAGTGGGTGAGGGAGAGAGACCATAAGATTTATAGGAAGATTGCAAAAAAAATCTACCTCAAACATGCCATTTGGCTTTGCTTTACGTCGACAGCAGTGAATGTTTTGAAGTAAAGGGATTAGGGGATTATGACAAATATATGCTGCGAGTTGTTATGTCAACAAATGAGTAATTCTTAGGAAAAGGGGTGATTGAAAGACGAAATTGAAGCGTTCCCACGGTCCGACGGAGAGTGAATAAGAAAAGAAAGTATTGCAGTTTTGTAAATTGTAAGGCTTACAATTTAGAGATACATGTTTTTGCTCACTCAAAACGCTGCAATTAGCACGATCAATTATGGCTGGGACTGGTCTTAAGCCACATGCAAGAACGAGGGGATTGCGACGATGACGGTGACGATGAGCGTGCGTACGTGCCTTTCTCTCCAGAGCTTTGAACATTTGGCCACACCGTCAGCGTCAGTATATGAGAGAGATTGTAGCTCTTTGATCTTTGATTTGGGTACTCATTCTCAGAAAGCCTCATTTTCTAAACAAACTGAAACTATATCGTTAATTTAGTTAAGCTTGCGAGATCAAGTCGAGTCAAGAAATGACGTGATCGTTTGTGGCGCCATCATTTCCTACGTTTTCAGCTATTTTGCTGGAATAGTAAAATCGTGCAAAATGTTCACTGAAGTGCATATCACTTTGATTTTGCATTAGATGCTTTGTTTGGTAAAATTCTCTCGTCCTTCACAGAATGATACGAAATTGCTTACAAAACTAACATCAATACGCAAAAGGCAAACAGTTCACCCTATCATATTCTACTCTGCAAAATGTGTAGAAAAACGGTATATACAATATACATATATGCATAATATGTGATATTTTTTGCGAAACAAAGCCAGGCAAGTCATGTCATACTTTTTAGAATAATGGTGAATTGAGTATGTGCATGCATTCCAGAGCTATCATGTAATTGTTCAGCTGCCACTTGGTATTAATTTTTTGCGGATGACATATCATCGAATAGTAAAAAGCTCTACAAAAAAGCATAAATGGTATTCGAAAAAGTTCTCACCTGTATAATTTGTTGGACAAGTTCATCATCGTCATCCTCGTCAGTGCTACTAGATAGCTCTAGAAGATTCCCCACCCCGCTGCTCCCCCCTTGAAGATTCGAGGCGGTCGCGGCGTGGGGCTCATCACCGCAACCACCGAGGCCCGGCACCGAGGGTGACGATGATTTCTTGGCTAGCGCTAGCGGTCATTGAAAAGCTGGAGCTATGCAAAAATTACAAAAATACAGTTGCAACAAACACACATACAATAAAATTTTATAACTGTGTGACTGTGTCAATTACAATCTAAAAAACCAGAAACCATTTCGTTTGTTTTATAGCAGCCTCAAGATGCACAAATTGCTCTCTCCCCATATATATGCAATTCAACATAGGTAAAAGTAATTGAGCCATTAATAATGATGCACGGCATGGCATCACTCACAAGTCGCTCTTTCATTGAAACCATGCATTCTTCCTCATCTCAATTTTATATTTATTTTAGTGGCCTTCATCATGTCAATTTTAATATTGGAATCATGGAATGGGTTGACTTGCTACCGTCTTGGAAAAAAAGAGCAGGACGTGTACGGGATTGGACCTATAGGCCATACCTATCATAGTTTTTTGTCATTTCCCCATTATCTTCCTCTTACAAAAACTTACGGAGTAAAAGTTGAATGAGCTTCATTGATATTTACTGAAGACAGAGAGAGAAAAAAAAATGTGGAGAGAAACAACAACTGCAACTGTTTTTCCTATCTTATCTATGCGTATATAATGTGTGCATATCAAAACTTCAGTTCCATCCAGCAGAACCTCCGCATCTACCTACCACAGCGTAGTAGTCAGTCACTCCTCTCATCACGTTATCATGAACGTCGTCATCGTCATCATCCGGCATCTCAACACACACATACATAATATGCACCCATTTAACTTTATAATATTATCCTTCTCCTCGTATTCCATACCTAAAAACAACCTATCATTTTCTTCAACCCTTGTTCACTTGGCAGACTCGGGAAGATATGCGACAGTTATGCTTTCGGAGAGATGGAGATGATGACGATAGCTAAACAAATTCTCCTTTTTTTAAACTAATCAAATCAGCAGCCCTTCTTGAAGAAAAGGACTTTGGGAAGGAATTAGAGACTTTTAATAGGAAAAGTGCATATTTATATTTGCTTCTAATCTGACAAGAAAATGAATGGAGAGTAAATGAACATTTCCTTTGCCATTCATTTTGGGGGGGGGGATAAAAGGTATTAACAGGTTGTTAGCAAAAAGAATGTTGTCAGTACGCAGTTATCCATCTTCTCCATGAAATATCGTAAATGCTGAGAGAGCTCTCTAAATGAGTGGAACATGTTTCAACTCTTTTTTCTTCGATTAATCTTCGTAGCAACAAAAATATCTGGGTCAAATCTCATACAACAGTTAGTGGACTCTGACTGTATCTAAAGTACAGATAACATGGCTTAAGACTCTTTTAGTTCCGTTTGAGACCGTAGCACTTTATGCTGACCAACATCAACAAACTTAAAATTCCAAGTTCGAAAAAGTGATATCAGTTTTGGTGATAAAAAATTGTAACGATTTTACTTCAACAAGAAAAAAAAGTAATCGAAGTGTGTACGACTTACCTCTCACAATCAGAAGTATTGGTTACTGGCATTGTTTCTGTTGTTAACCGATTACTGCTACTACTAGCAAACGTTGTTTTCTCTTGGCTATGAATCGTTGATAACGTACTACTTGGATAAAGGGTACTAGTACTCATAATTCACTCTGACGACTGAGCCGCGGACGCTCGGAACGAGTTTGTATAGAGGAAAAAAAATGACGGCGAGGTGTCGACGTGGCACTCTTTACTTGGCTGCAGGTAAGTTGTTTTAAACACCTGTTAACAAAGTTATACAATTAAATAGACATATATTTGTTACATGATTACAATTAACATTATTAGCTTGGCTATTGGCTTGTGGCACGAGTCAAAATCTGATTGGGTGGCATAGGAGGTGGTGTGACACATATCGAGACATATTTTTATGGCATTGTTTCCTTTCTTCTTCTTTTTCATGAATAATGCTTCCGAGATAATGCTTTCCAAGAATAAAGCTTCTTGGGGGACGGGATTTTAAGTAGGAAAAAGCATGGCGCAAGAAGAAGAATGCGATTTTGGGGAAGAGAGCACGTGTCTTAATGGGGGTTACCTCTCCTCTGGCTCGCCGTCATGATAGCGAGGCATTTTTATTTGCATAACTCGAGCATAACACAATTATGTGGATTTACTCTTACATAACATAATTTTGCCTTGATTTTTAAAAAAATGCATTTAACTTTACATACAAGTTACAGGTTGCATTTTCAGCAATTGTTTTGCCTGATAAAATATATAATATGCGAAGCATTCATGAGTTTTGGGAGCTGAAGGTTTTTGGTGACAAGAATTCAACGTCACTGCAGACATGCATGCGTCATGCAGACACACCGTGTGGCGGCCCCACCACACAATCAACTCAAGTCAAATGAATGGCCAAGAGCAAAAATCAGTAGCGTGGAAATGAGAGACGTATAATATTCTGAATATGAATACAGACTTTTGTATTCACGTAGATACTCCATCCTCCATCCAATAACTTGATAATATATTATATTACTTTCTTGCTCTTCTTCTTGTTCAACATTTGATGAGAATGTGCCATCTACTATGCAAATATATGCAATAACTCAATTACAATTTGTGCTCAACTTGTATGTAAGGACAAGGAGTAAGTTGTATGGGCACCGTTTTTCTGTCTCGAGTTTATTCCGCCTCTCCTGCCTCTGGAGTTTGCATTCTCTCTATTCTCGTTGCCAATTAAGATTTTGTAATTTTCGTTGTGCAGGACAGTTTTCTATTTTTATCTTGCAAATATGCCCGCACACGGTTGACATTGGTCGCATCGTCAGTGGCATGGCAGAAGCACGTTTGTATATATATTGAATGCGAGAGGCTGCTGTTTAGACAATGGGACTGAATACTGATATATACTGAATATATGTGGCATTGATGATCAACAGTTTATGTTCCGAAAATGCTGAGCATGAGTACCAGAAAAATCTCTATGCAATTCAGTAGTTGCATGAAGCTGCATTGCCATAATATTTTCCTTCTGTTGTGACAATGACAGTTGATGGACACACAATGTTTTTCTCCGTTGCTCGGAACAACTTACTCTAGCAAAATTGTAAATGAGATGCGATTCAACATTTGAAGGGGGCTAGTTAAATGCTTAAAAATTATATTAAAATA
>JAQFZW010004212.1:0-10783 GCA_034687055.1 Heteromurus nitidus | reverse complement strand
TAGGCATATTCTAAAGTTCAACTCAATGTAGGATATAGACCATAGATTGTGATACTTATATTATCTAAAAGTAGACTTCAGATGAGATTTATCACATTTTACAAAGTGAGAACATCGGCATCGTGATTATGAGTAACAGACGGAGTCGAACCAATGAGTGCAATAATACAACCTCCCCCAATTCTTCATGCCTGCATACATTGAAAATATTTGTACACTAATGTATATACTAATCGTTAGTTAAGTGTAGTTTATGAAGGTAATGGAAACGCAGGAACAGTCGTTACTCGAATTAGAGGAATAATATATATGAAGCTCATACTACATACAACTTTTACATTTCATTTAACAGCATATCACCTCGCATAAATAATTCCATGATATGGTTAATATGCTTGACTTGTTCATAATACTTACCTACTATTCATGCCGGTTTAAATTAATGTCGACAATAATCTTTTCCCCTTAGCTGCCAGTACGATTCTCTGGAGATTCTTGAGATACAGCCTAATACCAAAAGTGAAAGTTCCACTTCATCCACGCCTCAACAGCACAAGGCCACGACAGGACGGTCACCGAACAGCAACATGGGACGGAAGAAGATTTGCGGAGACTGGACAAAGAAGCTTAAACTACTACGACACACTACAGCTTCAAAGTCCACTCAAGTCGTACTAAAGTTTGAGTCCGATTTTTCGCATCACTTTCCTGGCTTCAAGATGAAAGTTACAGCAGAGAAAGGTAGGAAAAGTTTGAGATCTCACTTTGCGTACATGATACACTACAAAACGTAAAACTGAAACAACTTGTAGCATTTGTCTATCATCCACGTATCTCCACAATGCAGAAGCGTACTACATGCAAAACTGCACAATGTACATGGGCACTCATTCTCTTTGTAAAAAATTACTGCAAAGTTGCTAGCTGATGGTGACATTAGAAATTATTCAATATTGCGAATAGTAATGTTCCAGGCAAAGTAATGGCTTGCATTTGCATGGATATTGAAAATGGAAATGATACAAAACAACTTTGCAACAATTCCAGAAATGTACATGATTTTGTTGGCTATACTTATGCATGTCACGCGATTCAGTTTTGAATGTCAAGGTCGCATGAATCTATACTATGCTTTCATAGCGTTCGCTTCTGGAAATGGAAATCGATTCTACTTATCTGAATTTATAAATAAAACCTGAGTGCACTGCTGTATAATGTAAACGTTAGAAATCTCATTAATCTTTCAAGATGCAATCTTGGTTACAAAAGAGATGTAATCAGAAAACTACTTTTTTCAATTTGTCAAGATGCAAATAACGTGCTTCCCACGGACACAAGAAGCTTATGAGATACAAATTAGTTTACAATCTACATCCCGCGTGTCAAAGTTTCGATATGTGTATTTAGAGGCCGCGAAGGGGAAAGCTCAGTTAAATTGAAAGTACACTGATAATCAATTAAGTTTGAAAGACCGTAATAGTATGGATCAACATGACTTCACCGCGCAGACAATGCGCGTGTAAACCTCACGCAGACCGACAGTCTGCCAGACGTTGTTGTTCGCATGTTTCATAAGACGTAAATGTTTATATCCGCACTCTGAACTTTTCTTTGCTGGGAATAATCATTAAATTAATTTCTATATTCCTTTTTGTAATAATACGAGTACTGTAGTGGAACACAACGTGATTATGTCTGCTACATCGACATGTGCATAATGAGACGTGTTGGTGATCAGTGGAGAGAGGCAGGGGCTCTATCACATTATCGATTTGATATAGACTAGGTACCGTTGTCGTTTTGTTATGATATAACTTGTCTCATTATGCGTACATGGAACTTTTGTTTTTCATGTCATTATCATATGCACGAAGGAGCCTTAATTGTATGCGTATTTATAGTTACAAGATCTTAAACTCTTGAGAAAAATAACGAACGTAATTGAATGCTATAAATAAGGTAGGTATATGTACGTAATTTGAAAAGTTTCAAGTAACACTCCTACGCGATAATGGCCATTTTCTAAATGCTATGCGGAATTATATATACATACATGGCCTTTCTTTCTAATTTCATCCATCTGCTACGCGTAATTTCAAATACATAACTGTCAGCGAATTGGCTTTTATTATCATTATGCTAGGGAACTATATGTTTTAGTTCTGTTCTGATGTTTCCATGCTCTGCCTGCACATATAGAGAGGATATATTTGGGAATATTATGTAGTGAAGTGAGGATGGTATAGCTCTGTTAAATTTCCATCTACGCGCTCAACTAACATTTGCACAAGAAAAGAAATAATATTTGTCAAGCTCTCGTTGTGCGCCTCCAGCTTTCAACTATCAAAGTTACATACATGGACGAACGAGTTGCACTCTCGATTCAACTTCTGTAGTACTCGTGTATTAAAGCAAAGTAAAAGTTGACACAGCTTGCTTGGTATATCCATCCCGCTTTTGGAGAAGGTTCGGTTTCGGCAGATACAATACGTTGTTTGGTTAAAAGAGCAAGGAGTTTGTCGAGACAGGTAATTCATGGAAAGTGAAAGTCTCGGTACTTCTGCTTCGTGATTGCATAAGTTTTGAGCGTAATCATTTTGGCCGTCACTGATACATGCCTACAACTATTGTCGTAACATGGATAAAGAAAATTGTGAAATTTTGTCAAATCGCGCGGAGCGTTGTGAAAGTTGGAACACGTTCCAGAGACCTAAAGAAAATTGCTTCCGCCGGAGGAGAACATGCAGAATGTTCTTAGTATCTCAGCAGGGCATACAAATATCATCGTGTGTCAACCTACATTTGCTTGCAGAGATATGTATGGAGCTAACATCTGTTCTGCTGAAGCATATATAGAATCTAGTTCTCTGTGCATGAAAAGCAACTGGTTGTTGCATGTTTCATGAGAGAGCCTTGAAGAAAGTTCAGATTTCGTTCAGTTTTCGTAATCAAATGTAGGTACGGATCGGGATCGGTACTTTCCATATTATATGATAACAATGTATATACATATACCCAGGTTGCGAAAAAGGGCAAAGGATACAATTACGGTAAAGTTTTGATTCTGACATTCTGAATTTTATACATTTCCCAGGTTTTAGAGTTTGTCGTTGTAAAAGGAAAACTCTCGAAGAGGTGACTATAATTGTAGCTACATTCATGGCCAAAGGCCATAGTAATGACGAGCAGATAATGGCTTGTTTGATGGGACTTGGAAAATCATTCATTCGTTGATGTTCCGCGTTTCATGTATACTGCTAATGGCTATAATCACTACGGCTAAATCCCATGTCAGCATCATCATTGCAACATAAATCCTCTGTAAACGGCCATGGAAGAGAGTAGTAGAGCGTTAAGGCTGACATTCAACACGTGCATAAAAACTTTCAATGTCATCATTTTCAACATGAACTTGTACTAAACAAGGTGCGTGGAAAGTGTATCATCCGAGATACCCGAAGCGGTATAAAAATTAGGTTAGAATGTAAGTTGTGCATCTAGTATGGTGCTTCAAAAAACTATCTGGAATATCTTGTTACTTTTAGGATCACGTGTAGTGTGTTATGCTTTGTTTGCATAAACGAATCATATCTTTTAAACCCCATTTTGTACAGCGATACGAGTACCAAGGTCAAATGTAGATTTAATCTATGACATTAAACTCTCGACCAAGCCAAAGTCAAGCACAACTGACTAGCAACAGCATTCTTCGTGAAAATTAGTAATTACGGTGTGTAGTTTAGAACTGATACTTTTCTGCTTTGGTTATCAAGGAATTGTCGTTGACAAAAGAGCCATTAACTGTCAATTATTCAAAAGTTAGATTTGACAGTAATTGATTTTTATTGCCAAAAAATAAACATTAAATGATTTATTTGCATGTCTAACTGAAAACCAAAACGGAAATGTCATGGTCATCCCTAAATGTTTTAGCTGAAGTAGCTACTTTCTTGCTGTTGTACAAATATTGAAAACTGCGTGTGTTATCGATTGTAGCACTAGATATGATGCTTGGAATCGGCGAAAACTTACTCCCTCAATTATGTATATTGTGTACATCTGCAAATTTCATTTCAGTTTCGAAAAGAAAGTTTTTCTACGAAAATCTAATCGATGGCATGTAGGTGTACTATACTCGGGTAGTAATTGCTTTCCCATCGTGTTCCCTTCCTGTCCTTTCTCTTCTTGGGTAAACAGACTGGCTTTAATTGAGATCCATGTTGACTGCACCCTTTAGTTTGTAGTTCGAACGAACCCAAAGCGTGTGCGGTTTTGTAAATAATGTAATTATTGTAACAGTTCTAGAATGAATCTACAACCTACTTCCTGCTGAGGTCTGTCCCTGTTCTGACTCACGAGAACAAAATGCTTCCGTGTTCTGATGGTGGCCTTATTATATTTCCTATCACTCCTTGCGTATGATCTAAGGCAAAAATTCATAATACAGTGTACGAATTTAAGTGTATCTACACGCAATACTTCCAGGAGAAAAGTTTTTAGTAAATTGTAGGCTTTTGTGTTACATCGAGAGATGACTTATTCACGAGGGAATGCCAATATTCCATTAACACGGTTCTATACCGCACCGAAAAAGTGAAATTGTTTACAATTTACAATAATAGATAGGCTGTCATAAATTGTCAAGTACCTACTACGTCGCATAAAGGCAAATAACCATCCTGGGCATAAATATTCTTCGTTATTCTTTTACGCATTACTAATATTTGAGGATACAGTATGAATTTTCAAATGCTACACTTTCTCCTCGAAACGAGCAGTAAAATCTGCTATTTTATGTGTATTGCAAAAGAGACACTCCGAAAAGTCTAACGTAAGCGGACACATAAATACATTCATCTAATCTCATACTTTTATGATGTCCTAAATTTTACCCCACCATACCAGGACGACCCGGGGTCTAAAATATACACAGTAGTTTTGATTGCTCATTTTATTGTCAATCCATCGTGAATATCATGATGGGGAGTATTCCCTTGTGAATACATGTACATAAGTGCAGCTACCATTTAGTGACCGGAAATTATTAACGGTCATGATTACTCATGCTAATAACTTTGAATTATTGAAAATCTTATGTGGGTTACCCATTTCAGCTTCATATGTAGCTAGCATTTCCGGGTTCCAAAATTTGAAATAGAGAAAGCCCAACAAGGTTTACTCAAGTGTCTGGTCTTACTGGTCACCTTAAAGATTTAGTAGCTGTACGTGTGCAGCTTTCTTTGAGCTTAACGAAGAAATTACCACTGGCAAGAAATGGCCGAATGAAAAATAAATACCCTATCTCTGGATGGCAGTTACTTTATCCTCGTGAATTTATTTCGTACTTCATATGTGGTAGATTTGATACTTTATGCTTTGCACTTCTCACTAAACTGTATGTGATGTTTTTTATAAAGAATCACACAGAGTAGGTGTTGCAGAATTAATAAAAAAGTGCATTATTGATATTGCTATATTGTTATTGTTATCTGATTTTGGTACGCTTTATTGTGATCGTGAGGTGAAAGTAGTCAAGAAGCAAGAACTAACGCCCGTATTTTTTCGTTGAGGATGCATGTAGTACTTGCAATTCCTTACGAAACTGCGATATAATGTTGCTGTCGATATTTTTGGCGGTACGAAATGCAACCAATTCCTTTTCGTTCTTACAGAACCTTTGTTAGTCTAGTAAAAAAGAAAAACGACTAGAAGTTTGGAGAGCGAATGGCTTTGTTTTGTTAGGCCTTAATCTAAACGTAAATCCAGTGGTGTGGTGTACTACAGTGAAAGTACAGTTATTTATGTACGTGGTATGCCTAGTTGCTTTTACCGGTTGGTATGTTGTGCATCCGTAGAGAGTATTTAATGTAGCTTCCTCTAACTACACACCTATACACAGTTATCTCACTTATTCTACAAGTAACCCTTTCTAGTTCACAACAAAAACTACGTTTTGTTTCAACTCAAGTTCTTCCACCACTCCCTTGGTGTTTCGTCTACGTCATATTTCAGAGAAATCGACGTAGTGATTGACGAAGTTGTAGAGTGAACTTGATTATACCATGTTCATTCCACTCTGTGTGTTATCACCAAGTGACTTTCATCTTCAAAGGTGGCAAAGTGTTCCCGTCATGCTATGACGGAGCACTTCCGTGGCCAGTTTTTGTTTTAGAATGGTGTTACTTGATGGAGTATGGAAGTATAATGACCCGCAGATTACCAAGCCTTTATGCCTTTTTCCTCGGCGCATATAACTTCCTTCCCACTCACTCGTGGTGCTTCTGACACTTAATGTTAATGAAGGATGTTTGTTTTTGGTCAAACAAGTACACTACCAGTGTATCTATATTCACTACATACCTTTCGTAAAAGAACGCAGTCTTTTCCACGAAAATATTCTAATTTCCTCTTCACAAATTCATTTTTGACAAGGGAAAACTATATTTGTGAAACAAAGGTTTAGCATTATATACCTACTTACCTTCACACGTAATTCGGTGGCATTTCCTATTTCGTAGGCTTCGCGCACGTACGTGTATGTATCTCAGCTACAGTCTACACGTGCTCTAGTTGCATAGAAGTGTCATTTGTCATAAGCCATTGTTATGTGTAATCCCTTTGTTGTGCTTAACTGCACACCGGAGTTTATATTGCCAGTCTTCTTCAACTTGGATAATATGCATTGCAGTTTTGCAAAATTTGCTTGAGCAAAACTTTTCAAATCATTCTTTATCTTTTTATTTAAATGAAAATAGTAGCAGACTTGGGTGAATGCTGGATTTTAAATTGCAACAGGAGGACTCTGTATTATGATTGGAATGTTGAATCATGTAGTTTGTAATAACAGTAGACTGGAGAATAGGGCTGGAAATGATTCTTTTGCTAATCGTGTAAAAGTTGGAATAGGGGTTTCAGTCACCCGTCCCTTATGACGATAGTCGGTGTTATTACCGTGTATTACCGTTTATGTAAATGAATCATTTCTGTCCTTCTGTGTATCTACCCGTTGGATTATAATTATAAGTGTCTTTACTGAAAGAAATGATTCAATGGAGTGTGAACATGAATGTAGGAATTTTGCATTGCACTACTCAAGCTGGAATTTGCACGATGCACTGCAGCGTGCAGTTATGTTGAATATCACGATACATATACTTTTATGAATAGGGTGGTTGGGTTACACACGTACGATGCACTGACCAAATGCGGCAGAATGTGGTCGACTTTGTTGTTCGGTTTATGGCATAGTACAAAGGGGATTACGTCATGCTTACATTATATATTTGCACATTGTATGTCTCTCGAGATTTATTTTGAATTTAATCATGAAAATTAGAAGCTTATTCCTGATGATATTATGCATACCACAGTGAAAACATTCATGTTTACAGTTTTTTTCTGAAAACTTCACTTTATTATCAGGTGATGTATGCGCTTTTAAAATTAGCATGTAGCGCAGACCAGGAGAGTTTAGCTTGGAAGTACAGTTGGGCTCCGGCTCCTTAAAAGGATTTCCGTTTGTCCCTGGCTTCTACCAAAGGACACGCGGAAATAAAAAACAAAATCGTGAGTAGAACCGATTAGAAAATTGTCGAAATCCGACATAAAATGAACCATAAAATGAAAACTTATTTCGTATTTTAGTGGCACAATATGCCATTTTACTCTATCGATTATAGCTTAACAAAAATATTTAAATAGCGTAGTATACCTGCACGCATACAGTTGTATGAAATTCTTCTGGTACAAACCCTCACTGTGGCCGTAGTCAAGAACAGGGTCTAATTAATTTTTAACGGATGAAAATTACTTCTGTTAAGTGTTAAGTCAATTTATTTTTATTTTTTGCTGAAACAATTGAATCAAAGCCATTTTTGCTAGCTACACCGATAGTAAAATTTCAGGTTTAAATGTGGAAGTAGATTTAGGAATCTTACTTTTTATTGCACACGTGCAACCTCGGCGAAGGGTAGCTAATCGTGGGCGGGGATTTTATTTATTAACTTGTCGCTTCGATCATTTTTAATACATGTTAAATACACATTAATTACATAGGAAGATTCACAAAAATCTTTTCCCGCAAATCAATTAGTTAAATAATTGAGTAAATACTAAAATGTAATTTACTGGCACCACTTACTGCCTTTAGTTTTTCAATTGTAAAATTGTACCAGTTGGCTTATATTCATAGACAATCGCAATTAATTATGCAACAATACGTTTCTCTTTCCTCTTTAAATGTTTACTGATAAATGTCTTCCAGTGTTTTCATGTCTTAACTTTTGCTTAATCGCCCTCTTGCATGCAATTCTCTGGACAACCATCCTTCTGTTCCTACCACCTACCCATTTTTCTACCCTTGATGTTTCTACTAAATGTCAGAGAATCGCTCGAGACTTGCAGGTAATGGTTAACTTTGAAACAAGAGTGATCAAAAAGACGTATGATCTCTCAAAGCGGTTTGCAGTCATTCGTTTTGGATGCTAGAGTGAATCCTAAATGATGACAGAAAAATATTTGGATCATTTACTTTCAATGACTAGTCATTCGCATCTATGTAGTTAACCTATAGACTTCTCCTATTTGTTCACCAGTTTCTCTGTCCAGAATTTACGAGTCCTAAAGTGAACGATGGCATTTGCGAATGTCTAAAATAAAGTAGTGCTCATTATGGGAACATTTTGTACTCACGATTTTCTTGTTACTGGAAGGGGTGCACAGCGAATGCTCATTCAACTAAAATCATATTTGTAAATTGTAACGAAGTGTACATGGTATATGCTCCCATATAATATGAAAGAAGCTTTAATCATTTTTGTACAAACGCACTTGTAAATCCGACCATCCATCTGAAACTGTCCTTCAATTTATCAAATCCACTATATTCTGACTTTCATTTTGGGGACACAATAATTGCGATGTGCTGAACTTCTTCGCTAAAATTTGTGTTACAAATAAATTTAAACTCTAACTTCTATTTTCTTCAACTTGATCAAATTTGAAGTGGGTTATGCGCTACTTCTCATACCATTCACTCCGAAACGTTTAAATGTTAAATGGTTGCTTTTTGCCCAAGCGAATTCTGTAGAAAAAATAAACGGGTAGAGGAAAGGGAGGCAATCCTTCAGACAGGATGAAAAATTTTCTTTGTGATGGAAATTTTATACGCTTCTGCGGGAATTCATTGTGAAGAGTATTCATTTTTTGAGGTTGGGTGCCTTGTGCCTAGTATATATGTATGTAACTGTTCATTTATACAAATGCACATGCTAATGCATTCCTGTTTGTATGTATGAGTGCAGTCGATGACTTCCATTGTGGAGATTGGAGTCTCTCTTATGATAAGTGTAGTCATTAACTTTTATGCAGCACTATATCATTGTGTCCATCTTTTTTGTGCTTCTTTACCGCTTCCATCATGTAGACATGGAGGAGCAATGCATGGAACAACAGATGCAGCGATATGGAAATCATTGTTACTTGCTCGTCTCATTTCCGGCTGTGACTTGGACGACTGCTCATCAAATCTGTGAAACGCTCAAGGTACGCATTCCCTTTACTTTTACTATATGATAAGAAGACACAAGTATTAATGTTAGTGAAAGTATACATATGAATAGGGAAAATTCTAAACGGCGGTATCTTTATATCCTGGATGAGATGTGATAATAATGGCTTCATTTCTGTCAGTTTGAATACTCAATGATAAATTACCACGACGTTGGGACTTAGTAAGGAATGATGAGAACGAGGGACATGTCTCCGTCTCCGTTAGGCCACACTTTCACCGTTTCACCACTTTCTCCCAAATTTAGTTTTCCGACTTTATGCTGCGCTGTACGCACATCTGCATTTCGCCATCCTGTCTACCAATCAATATTCATATAAAATTCGTGGATGCACGTACAAACGCAGAAGTTAGTTTTGTAGAATGAAATGTGTTCGAGCCTATAGCTCATCATCATCATCCAACACCTCTGACTGCTTCAAAGACTAGACGATTCCTTATAAATGTAATTATACTTACATCAAAAAAATAAGGAAATGGAGAGGTAGCAAGAAACGAATTACAATTTAATTTAAAACCTTGCACAAGGATTCAGTTCAGTAGTATAATATAAGTTTAATATATTACCTCTACTCATTCAATATTACAACTTTACGGAAAGTACAATTTCTCAAGTCACCCCAATCAAAATATACCATACCATCCCAATGTCAGTACTTTCCCTATGCTATTATAAAATCTCCGTTTTACAACGCACGTATCATCCAAAAATTTCCCCCTACTCAACATCTCTGGCATTTCAATACTCCTACATGAAATATTTGACATTATACCTGTTACACATCGATTAGAGTGGCTTATGGGAATACTGCACTTTGTGAAAACGATGAAGTATTGTATATCGAATCAATCAATCATCGTGCCTCCAGAAGTTTGCGTCATGCCTTTCCCTTTCCCCGACGTAAGCACAAAACGGCGAGTGTTATAATGTTAAAATAAATTTTTGGTAGTATTTTTTCTCACACCATTGATTTCCCACAAGTGATAAGTATGAATTTGGTTATAGAATATAGGGAGATATGTTTTCATGTTATGTGATTCGCTTCACTGATAAAGATTTCTTTCCAGTGCGAAACCAATAGAAAAATGATTAAACACAATTGGATTTTCACGAAGAATAGTAAACTGGATGCAATATTATGGATTCTTCAGTGTTAGGTCTCAGGGCTGATGGATGTGTGTGTTTATATATGAAAATTGTTATATTATTAATAA